>AYEL01075075.1:0-62036 GCA_000484575.1 Olivierus martensii | reverse complement strand
TAAATTATTATTATTATTATTATTATAAAGCCAAAGATTATTTTCTATAAAATTAAAACATAGAGATAATAAAACTGCATCTGTAAATCAACGAGGATTGGCCATATCTTGTTTAATTGGAGATAAGAAATTTTCAGGGTTGATCATAATACATGTATGTATGCTATTATTCTTTACTGATAAAAGAGGTGTGCACAATTAAAAAGAGTTTAGGGACCTCTTATCCAGTATATAACGAGTGTATAAAATGTCCTTGCAGCTTTCATTATTTAAAAATTCATTAAAATAAATTTATGCAATATAAATTTTGATTTCCATATGTTATAGTATGTATACAGTATTTATTTGTTTAATTAACCTTTCAGTTATGTTTCTATTACAAAACAGAGACGTTTCGCCCACCTAAAATTCGGAAGCAAATATGATTTCTCCAAACATTAACAAAACTAGTTTTTATAAGATTATTTTCTTGATTGACACTTGGTAACTCTTCTTATCAATTTATAACGGTTCAAGTGGACATAATCTTATCCACTTGAATTGCTATATTATTGATGATAATATGTCATTTAAATGAATTTAAGTAGTTGATAGACAAAATTTTACTATTTCAATATACAGAATGTTAATGCGTTGTTTAAAAAAATGTATGGTGAAAAAATTACGTTTTTATTTTATTTTAATGTTGTTGTCAATACTTGACTAGAAATTAATAAGACAAAATTGAATATCTCAATAGAATAACCGAAATTAAAATATCATTTCCGATTTCGATAATGACTGTTGTTTATATTTTTTGTTTCGTTTTTATGAAGTTTAGTATGGTTTATGTATCATTAAAAATGATTTCGATACTACATTTTTTTTTTTAACCTTGCAGCTTTCATTATTTAAAAATTCGTACATTCAAACATTTAATCCAATTTATAGATTTTGGTAACATTCACTAAAGAGATTATGTTATTGATGGTGGCTTTAATATACATTTTAACTCTGTAAGTTCAAATATTCTAAAATGGTAGGCATTCAAAAACAATATGAATTAATCTTTTTGTTTGTTTGTTGGCATGTATAATCAATGGTAGCCTATATATAGTCTACATCAGGGATGAACAATTATTTTCTGCAGAGGGCCGGATAAACAATCTCCAGGATGAAACGGGCCGTATAAGAATTGACATGTACCTAAGGGCGAATTTAAACTTACGACGCCATTTTGTAATTATGTAATGAAATTATTGATGATAACATTAATTAATCTATTAATAATTAATAAAATTACTTTGATATAAAATGACTATTCATGTTCAAGCAAGATTGGTTCTTACACAAATATATTCCTCTCGCCATCACACGGGACAAGAATGATGGTTACGAATTTATCTGCACACGTTCTTGTCAATCTCGCTAACGTGTGTAGCCACCTTTATGATACTTATCACAAAGAATATATTCGTGTATCAATATTATTTTTAAAATTTACTTTTCTTGTATTACAAAGAAATATTTGTGTATCAATATTATTTTTAAAATATACTTTTCTTGTGTTATTCAATATTATTTTTAAAATATACTTTTCTTGTGTTATTTTTTTAGTTTTTTTCTGTATACGAAGACTTCAAAAGTGTCCTTAGAAACTATTTTTTTCATTAGAATCATTAGAAAATAATTTCATCCTACGAATAAATTCTGATAATTTTCATTAAAAACATAAGTATTTTATCAAACTGATTGATTGTTAACAACCTATTACGTCAGAATGTTACAAAATATTAGGTACTTACGTAATTAATTTTGTAAAAACAAATTTACAATTTAATGTGAATGATGATATTTACTATGTTCATGGTTAATTATATCATCAAAATTTGGAATAACTCGGTAGTGTACATGTACACTACCGACAGTATCCATTATTTTATTTTTTCTTTTCGGCTAGAATTTTACAAATGTGGGCATTGAAACTAATATATTCTAGTTTATGCGACGAGGCCGTATCCGGCCCGCGGGCCGCCTTCTGCCCACCACTGTAGAGTCTACATAGTTGGTATAACAGTCAATGTTGACAAATGGGTGGATATCCTTTCATTCATTCGAATTTTCGGAATTTCCTTGATTCATTAGTGTTGCAGTTGTAATTGTTTGACTCATTGTTTGCAATCATGAGTCACTGTGTTTAAACAGTATAAATATTTAATGATTTCTTCTAAATACAGTATAGTATTAAATTTAAGTAATTTTTATAATTCAACATCTTATGTTTAGAAGTTGATTGATTTTTCACCACAATACAAAGTCTCCTACTTAAATTGTTTCGATTTTAATATAACTTCTATTTCAATATAAGTTTTTATTTAATTTTATTGAGAAAAAGATCGTTTTACATCGATAATTTCAAAATCTTTCCGCTGACACATTTCCAGTGAATAAATTGTGACAAGCAAGTGACAAACATTTTAAAAATCTTCAATCATCTGTCTTGACATTTTCAAATCTAGCATTTTAAATAAATCAATTTCTTGGATGTATTAATTATTTAAATTATTAAATATTTATAAAATATATATATATTCTAAAATATGATTTTATAATTTTTATACATGCTTAATCTGATATTCTATTAGCAGAAAAATACTAAAATTTTCTTCTTGTAATTATCTTAGTTTCATTTAAATAACTATTATATAAGATTTTATATTAATCAATAAATCTAGCAAAGAAATTTATGCATTTTTACAGGAAAGCAATTACATTTTTAATATTCGAATCACAGACTCAATTCTTTTAACCTAATTTCGGAAGGAAAAGGAGCTTATGAGATGACTATTCTATCAATCTATCGGATGTCTGTCCGTATATCTCTCACTAATAACTTTTGAACTAATTTATATAGAGTATTTTCATGAAATTGTTATTGATATTCCACCATTAAACTTCGATGATAGAAGTTCATTCTGTAATTTTTAATTATCCCAAACCACTTAAAAATTACAGAATGAACTTCTATAATTTTTTAGTGATTTGAGATACTCTCTTTTATATATATCTTATTCTATTCATTCGATTTTTAAAAAATCTTGCAAGATGATCATGCCATTAAAGATAACTTTAAGCTTTCAAGCTTGATTATCTGCCATTTAAAAATAGCAGATATTCAAATTTTAAAGTGTGGTTAGGTCATTATAAATTGATTTTTAAGTAACATTGCTGAACTTGTAAATTCATCCGTTTAAAAATGATATCAAGTAAATAAAATAAATGCCGTTGGCAAAGTATTAGATTAATAAAAACCGAAAGGTAAAATTGGCTTTAATATTTCTTTCAAATTTAAACTTTAATGCTGTATTCTGAAATAGTTTCTTAACAATGAAATTATGAATTTTTAAATAAATATAAAAATTTAACAAATTAAAAAAAAAAAAATCTATATAGCTTATTTTTGTAATAAAATCAAAGTACTAAATGTGCTCTTTTTTTTTACAGGAAAAAAACTGAAATGAATATTGCTCCAGGCAGTTTTTAAATTATGTTTTATTCTTTAATTTGTAAAAAATCTATATAGCTTATTTTTGTAATAAAATCAAAGTACTAAATGTGCTCTTTTTTTACAGGAAAAAAACTGAAATGAATATGGCTCCAGGCAGTTTTTAAATTACGTGCTATTCTTTAATTTGTGAACTACATTAAATTTATTAAAACTAAACATTGATATTCAGTTCATTTATCATTTTTATCATAAATTCTTATCAAAAATAAAAAATTTCATTTATTAATTTGATCACATATTGCTATTTTTTTAGTTATAAGCTAAAAAATTATAAAATTCAAGTCCAACTGCTTTTATAGATGATTAATGTGAAGAAAATCCACAGAAGATTTAAAAATTAATAATAGATTTCCTTTATACAGTGCCATTTTCTTAAAACAATGATGTTCTGCAAAAATTGAAAAACGTTGTGTTACTAAAAAAATGAATGTGCTATATTACTGCATTTTTCTATTTATTAATGTTGCATGATGGATTTCAATAGTTATAAGTGTAGCGGTTTTCTAATATTTTTTTGTGTCAGTACCCTTTTTAACGATGAAAAATTATGCGGAACTTCTATCTATGTCACTTCCATGTATAGACCCTATTATATATTAATATTATGTGTTATTTTACATATATAAAAAATGAAAATACACTTCTTGAAACATTGTAATTGCTCATTGTGGATTTTACATATTGCTGCTTACCATTTAGAATATAAAACAGAAATTTTATAAATATAGTATAAAAAAAAGTACGCCTCGCCTTGAGAATTATGCAAGATCCCTTCTCGCATGTTTCAGGTGTTAAATCGTGAAGGAAACAAACTTTTTTTAAATATTTTTATTTGTTAAATAATTGAATATATAATTTTTATTTTTAAAAAAAAGAACCTGAAGTACTTAGAGGATGCAAGTGAGTAAATATATAATTTTTTATTTTTAAAAAAATATAAGATGAAACCTAAGGATTTTTATCTCTAAATATCTGAAAATATATTTAATATAAATAACACTATCCAATGTTAAAAATTTTTACTGTTAGTCCAACTATTTTGCTAAGTTGTATAAAAATTGAAAAATCTTTTAATCTTTTTTGCTTTGTCACGAGGAACATAAAAATAATGCAACTCATCTGACGATTTGCATCACGGAATAATGCAACGACCCATTAAAAAAAACTTTTAAAAACAAAAATTACAGATTTCAGTAAAAATAATGAGATAAGATTCTATTTTGACTGCTTCGCGTTTTCGCGGCGCTAGGTGCACATACGCACGTCGATGTTGATATGCATTCACGTGCATATTGACATTTACTTTAGCGAGCACGAAAGAAGCGACTGGCATTTAAAGCGCGCTATAACGCGACTTATTATTCATAGACGCATCTCACTATGATCAGACGCAAAAAAAAAAATCGCAGACAAAGTACAATCCTATCAATAATGACTACTATAACTGTTATTTATAGAAATGAAGACAAATATTTATTCAATAAATCAGTGTTTGAATAGTTTAATGTGGTCATAATTGAAAAAAAAAACAGAATCAATATATTGCGAAGAATATCTATTGGCATCGTCATGTGTGTCTGTCTGTATTTTTTATTTTTTTTGTAAATATGAGAGAAAATTACAATTATATGCTAATCCGAAATATCCAATTAGTTTGAAACATTTATTAATTCTATCAATATATTCAGATGGAAAATGAAATTGTTAAATTTGTTTTAGCAGATTATAAATTAACTTAATAATTGAAATTCTGAAATTTATGTTTAAACTCTTGCTTTTCTCCTTCACATTACGTTCTCATATATTTAAATATGCTAATTAAATAAAATTATTCTTTATATTTTAATATATTGTAATCACTACTACAATCACACATGACTATTACAATATGTCACTTTGACTTTTGGAGGTATTAATGCTTATATTTTCATATCCTAAATGATAAAAACAATTTTTTTTTATCAGAAAAAAATATTTCATTCTGAAGTTTATGTCTTTTGGAGGTATTAATGCTTATATTTTCATATCCTAAATGATAAAAACAATTTTTTTTTTCAGAAAAAAATATTTCATTCTGAAGTTTATGTTTTAAAATACCAAAGGTATATATTTTTATCCATCAAAAACATCCAATTTGTAACAAAATAAGCAAAGTACAGTACTAAGAAATTAGGATTTTTATTATATTTCAGATGCAGCTACTTTGTGGTTGACGTTGTTTTATTTTTAAATCATCAGAAAAAGTAGCCGCATTTGAATTGTAGCAAAAATCCTAATTTCTTAGTAGTATACTTGACTTATTTTTTACAATTTATTTTTTTTTACAAATTATTCCATAACTTATTTTTTACATGTTAGATGTTTTTGATGGTATGTCGCTTATTTTCTTAAATGATAATAAACAAACATATATCAAATTTAATCAAAATTGGGTGAACGATATTTGTAGAATATTTCAGTATGAAGAATCTCCTTCTCCTTTCATTTTGGCCCAATTGGGCGGCATTTTTTAGAGAGCTTTAAATAACAAAAGTAACATTTAAATTCTGGCTTTATTCGAAATTGGTTGAATAATGTGATTTAAATAAACATTTTTAGAAAAGTGTCATTCTCTTCTACACCTTTTAATTTTACCTCAATCAGGCCAAAATTTTCATGTGGTATTAATTAAGTTATGATATTCCTATATTTCAATTTGGTCAAAAGCGGTTAAACAGTGCGATATATAGAAGTATTTATAAAAACGGATCCTACATTTCCCCCTTTATTTTAACCCGATTATACTGAAATTTTCAGGAGAACTTAAATAACCTAAGAAATACTTATATTCCAAATTTCATCGATATCAGCTGAACGATGCGATCTATAGAGGTGTCTGAGGAAGAGAAGGAGGAGGAGGAGAAAAATGACGCTTTTTTTTGGTCGATTTTTGCAATTCCAAATTTCATCGATATCAGCTGAACGATGCGATCTATAGAGGTGTCTGAGGAAGAGGAGGAGGAGGAGGAGAAAAATGACGCTTTTTTGGGTCGATTTTTGCGATTTTTAAACTGCTTCATTTCGATTATTTGGATTTGAAACTTCAAATTTTGCAGTCGGTAAACTATTGAATACTTTTCTCAAACGTAATTGTCAGATTAATAATATTTAAATTAGAACCAAAATTGTTACAACGAGTTGAATTTTAGCCAAAATGACTCTATAATAAGAGTCAGTTAGAGAATATTATACTTGGCATAGAGTCATTGCCATATCTCTTGATTAATATTTTAAAGAATTAATTAACCAAAATGTATTAAGATATATAGACAAACTAACTATAATACAACACTCTTATATACTGTTCAGTATATAATACTGCTCTTTTTATATACATTATGATAGTAACATTTATTTCACTATTAGAAAATGATACTGGTCTAAATGTTTATATTTTATAATAAATATTTATCGGAAGTTCTTCATATTAAATCGAAAATATGAGTAATATAATAATAAATAAAGAACTATTTAAAAATCAATAAGAGCTAATATTTATCGACTGATCTACTTTAATTAAATATTCCTCTATATAAAAATTAATTTCAAGCATTATAATCTATATGATGATTAATCATTCATTCAAGATTATTTCCATAATAAACAACTATTAGAATATATATCTACAGTATGATTTTATTAAATCCGATCATCAAATAAATTATAAATACAACTACGATATTTAACAGAGTAGTGCAAACTAACCACGCTATATTTGCATTTGCAAATATATAATTTTTAATAAATAATTAAAAGCAAACTAAATCAGAATATATAATAAGATATTAAACATATTAGAGAAAATAATAAACTGATTAACGAAGAGAAGTTTTAGATCAGAAAATCATGTAAGTTTATTAAATTATCTAGAAATTCAGACAGTTACTTTAAGTCATTCTAGTAACTGAATGATGATAAAATATGATATATTTTAGGGAAAAAATTATTCATATTTATGAACTACAGTTAGGCCTCGATTAGTGCGAGTTCGAATAATGCGATATTGGATTAGTGCGACTTACAAAAATGATACTGTTTTTCAGTTAGTGTGAGCAAATATTCGCGACTTATAAAATTGATACCATTTTTCAGTTAGTGCGAGCAAATATTTGATTAATGCGCGACTTATAAAATTGATACCATTTTTCAGTTAGTGCGAGCAAATATTCAATTAATGCAACAGTTAGTGAGAGCAAATATTCAATTAATGCGAGTTGTAAGCATAGACCATCTTACTAACAAAGCTCCGCCTCCTTTTATGATGTCAATTAACAAATTATCTTACTAACAAAGGTCCGTCCCCTTTTATGATGTCAATTAACAAATTAAAGTTACTAACAAAGGTCCGTCCCCTTTTATGATGTCAATTAACAAATTAATGCTAATTTTCGGTTAGTTCTGACGAGGAGCAATCCAAGAACAGTCACGTGGCTCTGAAGGGGTGAAACACATGAAAGATTTTTGGCGTTAATCAGTCACTTGGCTTTGAAGGGTGAAACACCAGAAAGATGGACTTTTTGCCATTAGCTATTCAATATTACTATTACTTGGCTGGCTTTTTCCTATTAACTGTTTAACATTACTGTACTATTATTTAGCTTTATGGGCTTTTTTGCCATTAGCTATTTAACATTACTATTATTCAGCTTTTGGATGGGTTTTTTGCTGTTAACTATTTAACATTACTATTATTCAGCTTTATCATCGTATATATACAGTATAGTACAGAATTTTCTCTTTTAAAAAGTATCAAAATGGATAAAAGTATACATACAGTATAGTACAGAATTTTCTCTTTTAAAAAGTATTGAAAGGGATAAAAGGAAGAACACTTTTGATGATGGTATGAGACATACATAATTCCTTTTGATTTGGCGGTTGGTTTGATGATGATATGAGACGCAATTCCTGTGAGTTATTAATTTAGATGATGAACAATGATGTAAAATATATAAATATTTACAATAAACTTAACACTAACTATTAATTTTTGGTGTGATGATGGTTTGAGACGCAATCCTGGTAGTCTATTAATTTAGTGAACAACAATGTAAAATATGAAAATAAATATTTCTTAAACAGTTAGTTTTATGGTTATTCATCGTGAGATTGGTTAATGGCAGGAATCTCACATCAAGAACCAATTACCATATTTTCCATAGAGTTAATACTTCGATTAGCGAGAGAACCAATTACCATATTTTACATAGAGTTAATACTTCGAATAGTGCACAGTTCCATATTTTACATATAGTTAATACTTCGAATAGTGCGAGAAATTTGTGGAACCCATTATTCGCAGTAATCAAGGCCTAACTATATTTTACATATAGTTAATACTTCGAATAGTGCGAGAAATTCGTGGAACCCATTATTCTCCTAATCGAGTCCTATCTTTATTTTTAACAAATTTATTTGATATACAGAAGAACCTGGGACAACTCTAATATTTTTCACAATTTTTGTAATATATCTATAATTTATGCATAGATAAAAATAGAAATCGTTCTGAATATAGTTCATTATATTGTAATTGCATACTTATCATCAAAATTAAATTTGCTTATTATATAGTTGCTAATTGTAAAAAAATGTACAGTGGGTGATACCCTAATGGGTGAGGTGAGAGAGAGACACTATATTATTTACTTTATTATATGTGTTTTACTATTTTATAACACACTGAATTACAAAATACACTATTTTATACACAACACACAATTTATTAGCCCTTGGATATTGGAATGAAGAGTTTCAGTAGACACCCTAGCACCCATAATCTTCTCTTTCTGTTGCAAAACGTTACCACAGTTTTCCTAGGAATGCCATACTTGAGTTATATTTTAATTGTTCTACCTTTTTGCACTTTAGCTACAATTTTTTGCTTTGTCTCTTTGCTCAATTGAGTGTTCTTCTTTTCGTACAAACTGTGGGACCCGCGGACTGACGGAATGACAGGTCAGCCCGATGGCTGCATGGTAAACCTGTGGGCTTAATATTCTGGAAGATCCAGGGGTCCACTCCTCCAATTTTTTCAGAAGGGATCTGGACCCGGCCCGTAGAAACCTATCTTTCAATCTTCCGGTTGACACCATCATGGATGTTGGTCAGCCTACAATGATGGCGGCTCTATAAGTGGCCACTGCCATATAAAGAACTGACAAATAGCAAATGACATCACACAATTCCATGCATGTGCATGCGCAAACCTGCAAAACTCAAATGTCGAATTGCGAGGCACCGCTGTATATCATGGACTTGTCACTATTATAACATGTATTTCTTTTCAGTATGACTTCATTAGACATGATAACAAAAATTGTGGTGATGAGAATCTCTCAAATTATACAAATAAACTAGCACAGTTTAGGAAGAAGAAATGAATTTAATAAGCAAGCTGAGCATGATATTCAAATTCTAATCTGTATAAGTGCATGAAAAGATTTGTTTACTGCTGAGAGGGTCTTATTAAGCTGAAAGTACTACAGTTTATTTAATAAATTCATTTCTTCTACCTAAACTGTGTTAGTTTATTTGTATAATTTAATTTAAAAAGATAGATAGAAAGCTCTATCTCTTTCCCAACAAAATATTTAGAAGACAGATATGCAGTTTCTGTTATTATTTTATATGAAAAATAGATGATAAAATTTATCAGTCAAATTGCATAGGCTATATGCTGATATAATAATCAGAAAATTTTCTAAACTATTAGATAATCAAATATAATAATTAATATGAAATTTGAAATAGTTAAAATATGTATTAAATGTAGATAAATTCTTTCTGAATGTAGAAGCTACTTCTGATAAAGTATTTGAAAATTTTATTTAATGATAAATATTAAAAACACATTTTCTTAAATCTTTAATATTTTACAAAATTTTAAAGTAATTGTTGATTTATACACTTCATATGTTAAAATATCAGTTATTTACCAGAATGTAAATAAAATATTAAATGTTTTTGTGGATTACAATATCTTTTTTTTTTTTATTATTATTACAAAGAAAATTTTGATACTAAATGAATTTTATTAAACAATAATCAATTATGGACTTAATGATTAAATAAATCACAATGATTTTTTTTTTATTATTTATATATGGAAATAGAGTACATACTGAATTATTAGTTAGTTTCACTGGCATTTAACAAGTTAATAAATCATTCTTGAAAGATTACTTTTCAATTAGCTGAATATAAGCTATTGCATATAAATATAGGTATTTCTTGATTTATGTAAATAATTGGGACTGAAGGTTTTTACATAACTCAAATTTTGCAGAAGTTGGAAAAATAATTTTTTAATAAAAATTCTGAAGCAAAAACCACCAAAATTAATGAACTACTGAGATTGCACATATAGCACATTATAGTGTTATATTTTCTCTGGTTGAAAGAGAAAAAAAAATGCTACAATGAACAACTAGTAATATGCTATTTAAGATCAACAAAAATGCACAAAACATAAATCAAGTAATATGAACTTTGAAATGCAAACCAACATGTTTAGACTTGTAACTTATAAATACAATAAAATATTTATGTTCTACATCTCAGGAAAAATTTTGAAAAATTTTTATATAAGTTTGAATTTATGGATGTTTATATATAAGTTAGGGAATACCCTGCATACATTAATTTCCTTTGTGAAATTTTTTTATAATGTAAATTATCACTTTTAGCATTATTATTCTATTAAAAGAATAGTAAAAGAAATTTCATGATCTTTTATAAACATTATAAAAAATATAGACTATAATTTAAGTATTTTTGAAGGCAAAACAAAACTTGTTTATGGTTTATCCTTAGATATATTAGTACCAAAAAATAAATTAATAAATTTAAAATTATTGCAAATATATTTGAAAAATATATATTTTTATATCAGCAGTTTAATAAATATAATTTTTAAAATAATTTATTCTGAAGCCTGAAGCCAGAGGAAGATTATTAACTTCTATTAATTCTCCATCAAAGGATATTTATGGAGATCGTTTTATTCCCAGACGAGCTGGTGCAAATTGGCAAGTTAATTTTTCTATGATACAGGTATCTTAAAATTAATGTAATTTTTTCTCTGAATAATTTATCATTAATAAGTTAGATGAAAACTTATTTTATTTTTGAATTTGTTGGAGGAAAATACAAAATGCCCAACACAAACAAAAAAGGCCAAAGATGCTACAACAGATAATAATAAGGATGGAGTTGCTTATACTTGTCTTTTAAAAAACGAATTATTAGGAACATCAATTGAAGATGTTAAGGTAATTAACATTTAAATTTTAATAGTTTTAAAAGTTAAAATTTAAAACATTATAGAAATATAATAAAATATTTTCTAAATTTTGCTTTTAATAAAAACTTAGTTATTATAATAAAAAAAATTTATACATACACTCATTGTCAAAAAAACACCAAGGAAAAGTCAGAATCTAATGAAACTTTGTGTGATTGTAATGTTAATATAAGTAAGTGATTACAATATCAGAGCAAAAGGATACTTTATTGCAAAAAACTGAACACATGAAAGGAGGTTCTAGTTCCCTGTTGGGCCACCTCTAGACTGGATACAAGATGTGATATGGGAGGCATGGAGACATACAGGGCCTGTATGATATCCTGCAGCATATCTCCATAGTTGCTGTAACTGGACCTCTAGTAGCATGCAAACTCATAGGCTGTCAACATAATGTTCCAGATGGACCATACATTCTGTTACAAAATAAATCTGATAACCGGGCAGATATAAAAATTTATATTTGCCCAGTTGTCATATTGTTTTTATTTAATCAAAAAATATAAACTAAATAATAATGCTAAGATTATAAACATTCTTCCCATTTATAAGAAACAAAAATCCATCTAGGGTTGACTGTTTTGTCTCTTACTATTAAATAATAATGTTTTAAATCAGAAATAATAATAAGCATCATATGTCTAGATTCAACTGTTATAGTTTTAATTAATTTTATTGTAATTGTTAATCTAATATATTTTTAATTCATTCTATTTATCAGAGAATCAATAGAAGATAATAAGAATACAATAAAGATTTGTTGATAGAAATGAATCTTAATTAGAGCTCATTTCTTGTTATGGTTCATGAAAAGTCATCTGATTTATTTCACTTATCTATAGTTTAATTTTTGATATTTTTACTAAAATATCATAAAAAAAAACACAATTATTCAAATATCATACTATAAATGCACATACATATTATACAATAAATGCACATAAATATTAATTTGAATAAATTAACTATATTCCATTCACTAAAATAATGACATGTATTGGTAAAAATTAATATGTAACAAACATTTCATCTCAGTTATCGAGTTTATTCTTTCAAAAAACAAAGTAATTTATATAACAATTTTTCGTTTGAAACATTAATATTAATTATCCTTTTATACATATTCTTTATTTCATTTATATGAAATAATTGTAGAATTAGAACAATGTAATAATGATCTTATTAAGTAAATGTCTTTCTAAGAAATATAGCTGTTCATAAATAGATCAAATAATAGATTTAAACATTAAACAAAAATAGTATCTATACAGGTAGGCCTCGATTAGTGCGAATAATTGGTTCCACGAATTTCTTGCACTATTCGAATTCGCACTATTTGAAGTATTAACTCTATGTAAAATATGGTAATTGGTTCTTGCTTTGTGAGATTCCGGCCATTAGCCAACCTTCACGATGAATAACCACAATACTAACTTAACACTAACTGTTTAAGAAATATTTATTTTCGTATTTTATATCGTTATTCATCATGTAAATTAATAACTTACCAGCTTTTGCTTGAATGTTCGCTTTACTAATCGGTATGCGCTTTTGGTTGCAGTCTTCAATCCATACAGCTAAAAGACGCTCCATTTCTATTACAAAACTTCTATTTCTTGTAGTTGTTTGCAAACCACAATAAGTCGATGCAATTTTACTTTTCTCCTGTATTTCGTTTGCATGTTTTATGATATTCTGCACGGTAGATTCAGGCATTTTGAGATCTCGTCCTATCTTAGAATTAGCGTGACCGCTTTTATGTCGCTCAATCACATCCATTTTTTGCTGTAGCGTAATCACTAACCTCTTCTTTTTTTCGTTTCCTGTTTTATCGTCAAAAGTGTTCTTCCTTTTATCCATTTCGATACTTTTTAAAAGAGAAAATTCTGTACTATACTGTATGTATACGATAGCAAAGCTAAATAATAGTACAGTAATGTAAAATAGGTAATGGCAAAAAAGCCCATCTTTCTGGTGTTTCACCCCTTTAAAGCTGTTCTTGGACTGCTGTCTGGTGTTTCACCCCTTCAAAGCCAAGTGACTGTTCTTGGACTACTATTCTGATGTTTCACCCCTTCAGAGCCAAGTGACTGTTCTTGGACTGCTCCTCAGATGTTTCACCCCTTCAAAATCGTGTGACCCTTTTTGGACTGCTCCTCAGTTTCACCCCTTCAAAATCGTGTGACCGTTCTTGGACTGCTCTTCGTCTATTACCCCTTCAAAGCCAAGTGACTGTTCTTGGACTGCTCCTCGTCCGGTCGTACTAACCGAAAATTAATGGTAATTTGTTAATTGACATCATAAAAGGAGTTTTGTTACTAACCGAAGTGACTGTTCTTGGACTGCTCCTCGTCTGGTTTTATTAACTGAAAATTATGTGACTGTTCATGGACTGCTCCTCGTCCGGTTTTACTAACCGAAAATTAACTATTGTTCTTGGACTGCTCCTTGTCCAGTTTTACTAACCAAAAATTAACGAAATTTGTTAATTGACATCATAAAAGGAGGCAGAGCTTTGTTAGTAAGAATGCTTGTCCGGTTTTACTAACCGAAAATTAACATTAATTTGTTAATTGACATCGTAAAAGGGGATGGACATTTGTTAGTAAGACTGGTCTATGCTTACAACTTAAAAGGAAGCGGAGCTTTGTTAGTAAGACTGGTCTATGCTTACAACTCACGGTTTTACTAACCGAAAATTAACGGTAATTTGTTCATTGACATCATAAAAAGCTCCTCGTTCGGTTTTACTAACCGAAAATTAACATTAATTTGTTAATTGACATCATTAAAGGGACGGACATTTGTTAGTAAGACTGGTCTATGCTTACAACTCGCATTAATTCTAACCGAAAATTAACGGTAATTTGTTAATTAACATCATAAAAGGAGGCCAACTGAAAATTAACAGTAATTTGTTAATTGACATCATAAAAGGAGGTGCATTACTAACCGAAAATTAACATTAATTTGTTAATTGACATCATAAAAGAGAATGGACCCTTATTACTAAGACTGGTCTATGCTTACAACTCGCATTAATCGAATATTTGCTCGTAAAGACTGGTCTATGCTTACAACTCGCATTAATCGAATATTTGCTCGCAGTAACTGACAAACGGTATCATTTTTATAAGTCGCACTAATCGAATATCGCATTATTCGAATGTATCATTTTTATAAGTCGCACTAATTGAATATCGCATTATTCGAACTCACTGGTCTATGCTTACAACTGGCATTAATCGAATATTTGCTCGCACTAACTGAAAAACGATGCAACTCACATTAATCGAATATTTGCTCGCACTAACTGAAAAACGGTGACTCGCATTAAACGAATATTTGCTCGCACTAACTGAAAAACGGTATAAACTCTCATTAATCGAATATTTGCTCGAAACGGTATCATTTTTATAAGTTGCACTAATTGAATATCGCATTATTCAAACTCACACTAACTGAAAAATGGTATCAATTTTATAAGTCGCACTAATCGAAATTAAACGGTATCATTTTTATAAGTCGCACTAATCGAATATCGCATTATTCGAATGTATCATTTTTATAAGTCGCACTAATTGAATATCGCATTATTCGAACTCACTGGTCTATGCTTACAACTGGCATTAATCGAATATTTGCTCGCACTAACTGAAAAACGATGCAACTCACATTAATCGAATATTTGCTCGCACTAACTGAAAAACGGTGACTCGCATTAAACGAATATTTGCTCGCACTAACTGAAAAACGGTATAAACTCTCATTAATCGAATATTTGCTCGTGCTTACAACTCACATTAATTGAATATTTGCTCACACTAACTGAAAAATGTATCATTTTTTTAATGTGCACTAATCGAATATCGCATTATTCGAACTCACACTAATCGAGGCCTATACTAATCGAAATCGCATTATTCGAACTCGCACTAATTGAGGCCTACCTGTATTAATCGAAATCGCATTATTCGAACTCGCACTAATCGAGGCCTACCTATTGGCAATATCGAAATCGCATTATTCGAACTCGCACTAATCAAGGCCTACCTGTATTATCTGTTCAAATAATCTTTCATTAGTAAAAGTACAATTTTGTTAATTGTTGAAATGAAAAATATATACAGATGCAGTTAAAAAATTTTTCTTTTTTCATATGTAAAGCATCGAATATAAAATAAAAAAAAATACAGGTATCTCTCAATATATATGAAAGTTATTGGCACATTTCATAAACCAGAAATTCATTTCTTATTAATTCCAATGTAAAAATCTTTAATTTGTTCTTGGGTATCAAAAAGCCAATGGCATTTTATCAGTTGATGTTAAAGCATTCCAAAAGCATTAACATAAATATAATTATAAGTAATATAATACAATAATTTATGATACAGTGCTACCTCGACTTACGAACTTAATTCGTTCCTGTCCACAGTTTGTAACTCAAAGTTTCTATCTTGAAACCCAGTTTTCCATTTTATCATATGGGAATTCAATTAATCTGTTCCCAGATTTAGAAATTTTGAAAAAAAAAAAAAAAATATGCATTTATGTATAATTGTTATTTTTATTTTTTAAATTGTTGGTTTTGCATGCTTTATATAAAAATCATCTTCCATTAAATAAATAAAAAAATTCTTGTGACTGGTTTTGTAGTTCGATTTTTGATTTTTTTGTCATTAGTTGTTTCTTTTTGTTTGTTAGGCTTTAACTCGCTAAGCAAGTTAAAGGCTAATACACTAAATTCTTTGTTAGACAGACTAATTTTTTGTTAACTAATTTTTAACTTGCTTAGTGAGTTAAAAATTAATTAACAAAGAATTTGATATAACTAGTAATTATTATGTAGATTTTTAATATCAAGAATAAGCTGTCTTTATCACATTAACAGTTATATATGCATATTTCAAAAAATAATTGAAATATTTTTATATGAAACTTATAGAAAATATTTTACAAATATAACATTAAAATGCATCACAGTTTGTATCTCAAGAGTAAGTTCGTATCTAGAGGCCAAAATGAGATATGATAAAAGTTTGTATCTTGAAAAGTTCATATGTGGAATGGTTCATAAGTCGACGTACCCTGTAGTTATTATCTATTTAGCCTATTTCAAAGCTGCTAAGTACCAAATGATCCTTCAAATTTAAGCCTAATATAAATATGCCATCATTACAATTTTGCTTATTATGTAAAAAATATAAAATTTTCATCAAATGTTGCTTTATATTTATGTAATTCTTAAAAATATTCATTCTGTTAAATTATTAGCAAAAATAAATTCAGTTTTATGGAAGTTAGTATTGATGTTTTTAATATTGTTTATTGAAAATCACAGAATTTTTATTATGATAATTATTTTAATAAAACTAAAACACAAAATAATTTACTCATTTAAACAGTTACATTGATTATATTTAACATATAATAGAATGACAAAATACCATCATAGTTCATATTTATATATAGATAAAAAATATATTAGAGATTTACACATCTGGAATAATGTTTAATTATTGTTTTATGAAATTAAATAGTTTTATATAGTTGCAAAACTATTGGAAAATGCAGTAAGTACATTATGAATACTCATTATCTGTATATGCCAAACATCAAGATTCCATACCAGATCCTCTAGTGAAAGTGGAAGTAAATTTTGTTTGAAAATCAATAATGTACACAATAAATTTCATATATCTGATATATAGTCAGAGAAAAAAATGAGCAAGGATTGATTTAAAAAATTACAGTGGGTAATTGAATGGTGATTAATAGTTTTTCTTCACAAAAGTGAAAATTATATTTGTAAAATAAAAGTGATACAGATTTATGCTCTTCATTAAATCAAAAATTCATTAATCAAGGATTTGTAAACAGAGGGATATCTATATTATTATATTTATAAAAATTTTTAATGACTTTTTTTGATAAATTTTATGCATGCATTTATATAAGCATAAATGTTGCAGCATTGAAATTGTTTTAGATGACTAAGAGTTAAATTTACTTTGCTTTAATGTGTATGTTTTATTTAGAAATTGTTAATAATCTGAAAATTTTTTAGGAACAGAATGAAGAAAGAAAAGCACTTTCTCCTGCTGAAGGAAGGAATCTCTTTCATGTAAGTTAAAATGTTTTTTAAATTTAATCCAAAAATGATATATATATATATATATATATAATGTATTATTAACCTTTGTGTTTATTATCCAATTCATCAGGCCATTTATCCCTACTGGAATCTCCTCTAAACAAACAGTTTTCCATCATTATGTTTATGCTTCAATTGTTTTCAAATCTGTACTAATAAAGTTATAATTTTATCTACAGTTAGCATATTAGAGAAACAATAAGTGTTAATTAATAATTATAGTTGTTAAATATGTTGAAACAAACAAAATTATTTAATTATCTTTTAATTATTTTGATCTCAATTAAAAGTGGAAAAATTGTTTTATTTTGTGTTTTATGTTTTTCTTTTATTTAAAATTCTCTTTGTTGATATTTTATATTAAAATATTTAAGAGTAAATATATATAAACGTTTTTCCTCATAAAAAAAAAGGAAATAGATTAATCTGTGGAATTGTATAGAAAAACTAAGAACTTTTGTGAGAACAATAGTCAAACCATACATGTACTTTTAACAATATCTTTTTCTTAATACAACTTGACAGGTTGCTTCTTAGTAAGCTTGGAAATTTTTTGCACTTAAAATTTTTTTTACCTCTATTCTGTTTTATTCTTAGATTTCTCAAAATGTGTTATTTTGTTTTACTATATAAAATATGCATATAATAACAGAAAAAGAAAAGCATTATCATTGCCTTTTAAAGTTTTGGCTCTTTGTATGGTTAATATACACCTTACTGAGTTGTTTAAATGAATTAATTTGCTTAATTTAACTTTCATTTGGGCCTCTATGATTATGCCAGATTTAATATTAATGATTATTATTAAGAAAAGATAGATGATTAAATGTAAATTTTAAATGCATGATGAAAGAAGACGAAATGAAATAAATGATTTGTTACATGAAATATGCATAAAAAATAAAATGGTTTGATTCTAAAATGTAAATAATCTAAATTTGAAAGAAAAAATAAATTATAGTATTCAACAGCTGCCACATAAAACAACTCATTTAAATTATCTATATAAGTATTATAATTTATTAGTTATTATATTTTATTTTTTCATTAGTTATTATGTAAAAAATTAAACTACTCGTAGTTTCTGCTATTTTTTTATTTACTAATTGATGCATCATTATTAGAAAGATGAATTTTTTTATATTTATGTAGATTAATATACAGTATAAACATAAGCATGCAATAATTTTTTTCTTTTAATTGATTTTTACATTCTTTTCAGAGGTATGAAATTTCAACAACAATTATAAGCTTATTACAAGAATTCAGTTCCGTCATAAAGATTCTTTCTCATAGCAATTACTAACAGATTTAAAAACTGGGCTAATGAATACTTAAAAGAATCCTTACACTGAATGCTAAATAAATAGGTCTCAAAACCTAAACAAATTATAAAAACTTAACATACTTGATGCCATTTAATTTTATGAAAAAAATTTTGTATAAATAACTAATATTGTAATAAGAAAATATGATATCTTTAACAAGTATTTAATTTCTATTTGAATATGAGTTCTAATAATGCCAGATTGAAAGAATAGTAAATATTTGTATCTGTTCCACATTATCAAGTTGTGTCATTTCTTTAATTTAAATAGTGTAAGTTTACAAACACCTTTCCATATTAAATTCAGTGTTCTCTATATTATTCAGATTAAATTCATTGGCATTATTTTAGTATACTTTGCATGCTGTGGTCCTTGAGCCTTTTATGTCATTTTAATCTTTTAAAATCTCCCATAATATAATATAGCTGATATAACATACCAAATTGAACTTAATTATTTTGCCTATTCACAGGTTTGATTTTCAATGGATTCTATAAACAAAACTTCAAACTTTATACACTATTGAGTCTTTTCATAACTTATCCTCTTTCATAGACAAGTTTAATACTTAACAAGGTGAAAAATTACAATTGTTCAAAGTTTGATAATTAAAATTTCAATAAATTACTTCCTAGAGGTTAGCTTCAAGGTATTGTACATTTATTAAAATTTTAGGTATGCTAGTGATGTTCAAAATTTATATTGAAATTTTTAATACAGTTTACATAATTCATACAAATACATTACACTTTTTAATCAAATATTTCTCAGATAACTATTGATGCTATTAATTTGCTGCCTTTTTAAAAATATTCATATTTATGTTTTTAAATGTAATATGTTCTGTTTTTAAATGTATTATGGTCATTATAGGCATAAATATTCAGAGTAAAAATGAATATTTGTGTATGTAGAAAGGTTTCTTAGACGAGACATTCGATCGTCTAGTCGGCTAGACAGTGTAAAGGATATCCACCTTGGTTTTCTCTTAAGAAGAATTGCAAAAATTAAAAACAAAATGAAGTCAAATAATAAAAGATGAAAATTAATTTTTACTATTTCCAACAATAAACAAAATTTTACTTAATCAAAATTTCTAAAAATATTTACTTTTAAATTAATTTAAAAACTATACATCAGAAGTATAAACAAGAAATTTTTAATAATAAATAAATAAACATATAAAGCAGAGATTTATGTTTTTGTTAGCATTTTTTTTTTCTATAAAATATTTGAAATAATTAGATATAAATTCGTGAAATATAATACAGTATTTCATTTTCATCGATTGCCTAATGTGGTGATCTTGTTCGTGACGGATCAAGATATAACGTGAGTCGAACGAAAAAGTATAACCATTTTTCTTATTTGTATGATGGCTTCTTACAATAACCATATGGAAGAAACAAATAAAAGTTATACAATAAAACTGCCAATAGCCACATCACTATTTCCACTTGTACTTGCTAAGAGTCCGAAAACCCGTCATGTGAACGAACTGTCACATACATATATATATACTGCACACGAGATACACGTATATTGTGTCACTTTCGTCATCAACTATCGCATTCCTTGTCTCGTACTTGGACAAGGGGCCAGATTTTGGGAGATTTTTTAACCACACCTGAGGCTCTAACCAACTACGTACACCTGGTTGTCTCCTCGTGCTTTTGCCGTGTAAAAATTCTTCCCCGATTGGACTTTGCAATATAGCTGCTACGGGATCATTTAATCATGAGGAAGCATTTTTTTAATGCATGCAAATGACGTCGCATATTATTTCCTTTCAAATCTGTCCCAATATTTCATTGCGTAAGTTAAATTAAACGTTATAGAAAATTATAATGTGTTTTGAGATAAAAAATAGTTGATAATGTATTGATATAACTAAATGCGATATCAAAGGTTATGATCTACAACGTAACAATACTATTTTTACACTCGAACTTTTCTGAATGAGCAAATCTGGTCGTTTATTTATTCTATAATTAATATAAACATGTGTATTTTTAATTGAAGAGGTTAACGATCTTTCTTTTGTTCTGATTATCTACGCCCACATCCCCTATTGTCAGAGGAGAAAATTTATTGATACATCAAAAAACTGGTATATGTATATATATATATTACTTTATAAACTGTTTAATTCCACTTCAAGATAACTAATTGCAAGTAAACTCCTTTTATAATCGATTTAGCTAGGCAGTAAAACATTCTCTTTCATCTCAACAAGCTTATCTTCACCTTCCAGCTGCACGAAACCCAATTGGGAGCGTGTTCAAAACTGAACATCATATACTGACCTCTGGAGTATTTTTAAAAGGCTGAAGTGCAAAATCAGTCTGTTACGTATATTTCTTTTGATTTTTTTTTTTAATTACCGGTTTAGGAGAAATTGTGTGTCTGCTGAACTAGTTTTTAAAATGACGAAAGTAGGACTGGCGTGCATCGATCTGTCCCATCGCGGTCATTCTACGGAGGTTTTGATATTAGCGAAAGCAGTGTAGAGATGATCGTTAAAACACTGACCGTAAAAGTCCTCTATGTGGGCGTAGGCAGAAATTGGTGTCGAGTTGTGTAACTTATACAGTATACACTAACTTGATGATGTCATATCAAGGTTGGTTTCTAACCTTTTTTTGTAATAATAATAATTTATTAAGAGTCTACAATTGGTCAAAATTATACTTTAGATAGTTAATAAACTATATTAATATATATATTGATCAGTTTTATTCCTATACCATAGATTATTAAATTGATAAAATATATAATACAACCAGCGTAGAATATTTTTCAGGAATTTAATGTTGCAATAAATTATATGTTTAAATGTTCCTGCATCAGAAATGAATCGATATTGGTTCAATTCAGCACTTTAATGCTTTGTGATCAACTAACATAATATCAATTTGTTTCTACATTTAGACTGTATGTTGATTTTACTTCAACATCCGTTTTACTCTTACATTATGTTATATTAGTCTAACAGTTGATTAAACAATAGATGTGTTCTTGCACGAAATTTTAGTTGGTTAAAACATCAACTGGCCGTTCCTGCATGAAATTAAAAGTTGGAAAATATCCGTTATTTCTGTATTCTGCCAATCGATGAAATATCATTCACTCCAGCAGCCAGCTACCAATAAGTTATAAGCTTTACTCCGAAACTAATTGGTAAAACATCATCCCTACTCCTGCACCAGGGTACCAATTGGTAAAAACATCGGGGTTTCTCTCCAGTATCGGGCTACCAATTGTTAAAACATCAGCGTTGTCTCCCGTATGAGGCTATCAATTGTTAAAACATCAGCTTCGCTCCGTCTTACAGATACATTAAACCATAAAACACCCGACTTTTTTTCCCTTAAAGATACATACGAATGATCTTGAAGTATTGCATAAACTAAAATTAAATGAAGCTAAATCACTTTTTATAAACCATCCTAACATCGGCCGAATATGGAAGTGCTGCATAAACATATATTTTTCTGATTTCCGTTATTTGTTATTGCCAGGCCGGAAATATTCCGATTAAATTAATTAAATATAGCATGAATGATTAGTCCTAACGAATTTTTCCAGCCGAAAGAGCGCACAGAATGAAAAAATATATATATACCAGAAATTCTTACAAACAAAACTCGAATTTATTAACTATAAAACAGCTGTTAGTTTAAGCTTAAAAGCCATCATCCAGACGCTTCTATCTGTTATCTGTTCCGCCTGACAAACGGGTCAACCACCAGCAGGAAAATCTTTTTAACGACGTTTTCACCAATAGGTTATATTCTGTAGTAAAACTTATTATATCTTTTTCTACAGATCGCTTTAAAAATTATTATTATTTCGTTTGACATTTGTATATATGCTTTATAGATCTAAATTTAGTTCTTTGTGATTATTCTCTCTTAAAATGCACGATACAACATATTAGTAATAGCTTGCAAGCGAACAATTTAATTATAAGGATACAGTAAACGAAAGTGCACCTTAAATTAAATTACTATTAAGATAATTAATTAATCAGCATAAAATTATAATTATAAGACATAATAACAATTTCGGAAGCCAGCACTGTTCACATTTTTCTTTTTAGTCTTGAAAGCTGCTGCAAAAACGAGCATCTCAAAGGAATAAAGATTCAGAAAACTTCAAAAATTACAAAATTAGTTTACTTAAGGAGTGAAAAAAATGTACCTTAAGAAATAAGATGTTACCGAAAATAAAACTTAAACTTTAGAGGCAGTTTCATCTATATCTCTCAAGACATCTCGTTGTTTTAAAATTTATAACCGCGGTAGCACCGTCATAAATTTCGATTGAATGCCGCTTGGCCGCCTAACATATGTGTAATGTGAATAAGCCGGTTTACAGGGGGTCCATACACTCCGTTTATCACGATAGTATATATTCAACTCTCGAATCCGATACGGTTTGCAGTTTGTTCTAAATATAAAGCCACGCGACACGTTTTCGTTCACAACGACGGAGGATAGAGAGAAAAATATAGATTGCATATAGTGGTAACTTCATATAAACAAAAAAACGAAGAAAATGATACTTGTCTGACCTATATCTATCACGTGACTGGAAGCACATGTTCCTATTTAGTCAGCCAGACGACAGCTGCTTTGCTCTTGCTCCGAATAAGATTACGTCAACATTACTTAAGACAATACTTGAACTGCGTCCAAAATAATAAGTTGTGTTGCGGGATTTTTCGAGTTGGAAATTGTAGATCCTGCGATATAGTTCATTAATTAATCATCAAAATGCCTTCATTGAAGGTTTACTTAATAAGTATTTTTCTGTTTGCAAGGACCTGTTAACATGCTTAGATTAAAGTTGAAGTTTTAATAAGAACAACATAGAATTCTATATCCATTGTCGACTTTATAGACACGTGATTTAGATGGCGTCATTTTTATTATTCATGTGAACCCGATTATAGTTTCGACTATAGCAAACTATAAAAATAGTGAAGAAATTTCTAAAACACTTAAATTTCATTATAGTATTTGAAATTATGAGACTTAAACGGAAAAATCGGATGATTTCGAGTACAACTGTACTAAAAATCATCTGATTTTTCGACTTAAGTCATGCGATTGTAAATAATGGCTTTTGGTTAGTGTTTTGAAATTTCTCCACTATTTTGAAACGTTATTTTAGGTAGAATCATACCATTGTTTCGTGTTTACGTCCCTGACACGAAACACGAGAGGTGTCTGTATGTGTATGTGTGCGCGCACACCTGTATATTAATACACTTCGCGAACTTTAGCTAATAGAAAGTCTTGTGTTATGAAAATTATCCTGTAGGATATATTTGTATAATACATTACTGTTAACAATAAGTCAATACGATCTGAAGTAGCTAAATTAATTAACAGTGCAGTAGTTACAATGGCAGAGAGTAACCGCATCTTAACATTTTTCCGAAAGGAAGATGCCCTATTTGATAAAATTACCATTTAATGTTAGCACCCAGTGCAGCCAAGAAGGTTTGGAGTCGGTCCAATAATATCACAAGGCACTCTCTGTTCTTAAGTCACGTGTGTGTCATATCTGTGTCACTGCAGGTCGTTGGGAGTGCCGTCTGTTTCCCAAAACGTTTAAGGGTGAACACTAGTCAACGAACGCTAACGATCGAAACTAAAACTAAAAAAGGGGAAACATAAATGTACAAAAAAATAAGAAGAAAAAATTTTATTATTTTTTTGAAATTCACTGTATTTTCTATATTTTTAACACAATAAACGTACTAGAAGTCATCATAGTTAATACAAAATTTATATATAATAGTTTTTTCTAAACACTAAAGTACATAAAATAAAATTAGGTCATTTATATGATGTTTCATAAAGTCTAACGCTTCTTAGATGTCAGACATCAACAAAAGAGTTATTTACACTTCTGGTATCGTTTCAACTTTATAAAATACATGCATTCTTATAGATGTTTGTTAACATGTGTTTTTATTTTTTATTTCCTCGTACATTGTAAAAAAAAGTTACGACTAAAAATATCTCTTTTAAGAATGGTAATACAGAAACGCGATTAACAGATGGTGTTACCTGTTTTGATTCGCTCTTTCACACACAAAATTCCAATACAGAAAGAGGAAATAGCCCCCTTGGCCCCCGATCGGAGACAAAAGAACAGGAGGAAATAGGACCCTGAACGAGGCAGGTGGGTTCAGGTAAGAACAGCTGCTACTTTAGCCCCTGGGGCCAACTCCCTTCTACCGAATAACTCCAGAAGGAAAAATACCAAACAAAGAAAATCAGGTATCGACATTTTCTGCTGATCCAACTGTGCAGTTGAATAATTTAGTATTATTATTACTATCATTTTTTTTATCTTTATTGTATGTCAACGGTTGGATATACAGTATGAGTAATACAAACCTGTTCCATTGAAATAAAAGTCAACCTAAAGAAGCTTCCTTTTTGTAAAATCTTACCTTCTATTGGTGGAATATCTTTTGTCATTCTGATCTGTTTCTTGTCATAAAAAAGTCTGCATAGTGAAAAGATAGGAAAGTTTTCTTTAAAATTTTTATCTGTTTATATTGGGGGTTTCGTGTTTTTACTTAAAATTTTGACATCATAAATCTATGTATGCTAAGCAGTTTTATATTACGAGAATTGTTTGAATAAATTTTTAACCAAAACATCCTTGATAGTTTAATAAACTAATCGGCTTTACTTGAATCAAAAACATGTTGCTTAATTCTTATTATATTGAAAAATGTGATTTTTTCGTTTTATTCGAAGCTCTTTTTCTTTGATCTGTTTTTCAAGAAACGGTTATCCTATAACTGATTCAATTTTGATAGATAAAAGTATACTATAGCTGTATTTGCTTAAAAAATGTACGATCAGATAAATGCTTGTAATTGACTTTCATTGGAGTCGTTTAACTTCAAACGTCTCAAACATTCTTTGTTTTAAATCACGTCTATTCGAATGAATTGCATTTATCAGATCAAACTGGGTATGCAATTAAATGAGGAACTTCAATTAGCATAATTATCCTGAAAAAAATAGACAATCATCATCTTCTGATCACCAATTTCCGCTTGTTTTTATCACGTGATATCCGCCATTTTTTCATTTCTTGAGGCTTTTACGTGATGTTCTCACGCTTTTTTCTACATCACCCACTGACCCACATACGCTTTCTTCATTAGGACGTATATCCGGTGAGTTTCTAAAGGGGATAGGTGGGAAATTGCTTGTAGTGATCCGTCAATTTTCCAACTAATCGTTCACTTCCTGGAAATGTAACGATCTCTTCCGTGAGCGGCCTCCGTTTCTCTCTCAAAACAAAAAAAATTGTTTTGTTTTTGTTTTTCTAAACAAGTTTAACATACTGTCAACTTTCGTTACGTTCCTTCTTAAAATCGACTCCATGAGAGATATAGTTCCCTCATACACTTATCACTATTTAAAACTTTTATAATAAGCTTAACCACTCAAACCCCTAAGGGCTTCTACATAATATGAATAAATCTCGTGTAACGGTCATTAATTTTAAATCGTATCCTGCCAGATACAATAATTCCGGTAGGAAGTACAATGATCTGTTTACCCAAAAAGGCCTCTAGATCTGTTCCAGAGAGAGATTTTTCTTAAATCAGTTATTAACTAGTTGATCTTATAAATTTTCTCTAGAAGACCTTCAACAGTAAACTCGAACCCAAATAAACTTTAGCCAACTTGATCTGGCATATTCTAATTTTATTTTTCAGGCATTAACCCAGTTTACTTCATTCGTTTGTTTTTGACATTTAATAGCGCACCTGTTTTGTGTTACGATAGCAAAAATAGGGCAATAATAATTTTTATACGTAATATTTCTAAGAATATTGCATATTTGCTCCGTTTCATATACAAAAATTCATTAGCCTATCAGTCCTCTTTATAAATTATTTTAAAAAAATTAGATATTCATTTAGACTAGTGTGATGACGCGAATTTAAAATTAAAAAGTTTGTAGTATATAAACATCGTGGCCACTTTGCACGTCTTTTTAATAAATTAATTAAAACTCTTACTTTTCGCCTCTTACAAATGCTAAATTTTTATTTTTACGAACTGTACAAGTTTAGAACTTTAAAATAAGAAAACACACGCACTACATACATGAATAAAATCGATCACGAAGAGCAATTAATCTAAATCCATCAAAAGCCATTTATGTGCCGCCTGATGGATTTACAGCTTTCAGGAAGATTAATCGAAAATTTTTTACTATTAAATCGATTTTTTGTTATTACTGTATTTTATAGTTGATAGAGATGATGATGATCTGGAAATAAAACATTTTCTATTTGTTTGTTAGAACAAAATGCTGCAATCGCCATCTTTGGACCGCTACAGGTACTACTACTATAACAACAAATTGTTACGGGCTAACGAATAATCGTGCAGTCTCGCGATTTAAATGTGAGAAAGTGTCTTCCAAACGCAGATGTTGTTCTTTCTAGTTCTTTTAAGTCAGAAAGATTTAAATTCTTATAAAAACAAAATCAGAATTTTAGGTGGGAAGTGAATGAAGTTAAGAAACATTTTTCTCGCACGTCTTTTTTAATAAATTAAAATTTTTAATTTTCAAGTCTTACAAAATATGCATAAAATTTCTGCGTTTCGTGAAATTTATTGTTTCATATTAAGACATTATTATTATTTCGACTGTATCATCAATAGACAACATTTTTCTTCAAAGTTTCAACAATGACCGATTTCTAATTTAATACAGTATTTATTTGTATTTGAGCATGTTTTTTTTTAAATCATCAAATCTATTTCCTAAAAATCCTTTTCAATCATAGATAGCATCAATTTTTTGATCTTATCATTTTTTCCAATAACTTTTGTTTCTCGCTTTATTATTTTCTAATGATAGCTTTGTTTTTCATGTATTTTATAGTCTATTTTCTGAAAAAAAGCAAAGCTTATGAGATCATCATTATGTCTATCTGTATCTTCTTTACTAATTTTTGAACTATTTAATATTTTTTTAATGAAATTTGGTAGTGATATTCTATTAAAATTTCGACACCATGTAATTTAATTCCTTAGCGTCAACCATTTAAAAATGGCGGAAGTTCAAACTTCTGAGATACTCTCTTAATATATCTTTAACCATTTATTGAATTTTCTATATAATTTAGCATAGTAGTCAAATCGTTAAACATGCTCGCAAGGACACATCAATTAACTCAACCTTCAACCGTTAAGGGTTTTCTCTGACAATATTTGATCTGTTTGAATTTTATAAAATTTAGTAAGATGGTCAAGCTATTAAAATCAGATTTGAAGTCTAATCCTGCAGATTTCATCCATTTAAAATTTGAGGATGTTCAATCTTCTGAAGGTTTCCTTTAACAACTTTGAAACTATTTGATAGCTTTTTGTGACATATTTTAATCTCTAGTTTAGAACGATTAAGGACTACATTCTTGTCTTCGATTTTTATTTATCAATTCAATATCATTTTATTCCCGAGTTCATGAAATACAGTACTACTATTCTATTTCTTTTCATTAAGTTCGAAAAGTAGGCAATTAGTTCTTTCCAGAATTGCTTATTTTTGTTCATTATTATTATTTTTATTTTTATGTAGTCTATCTGCAATTGTTTTTACTAATATAAAATTCTTATATTATAAAAATTAAAAAAATCTCCAAAGTTTAAGATAAAGTGGTAAACGAATTTTGAACACGAATTTCCAAGAGCAAAAATATGCCGTACCGCAAAACCATCCCAAAATTGGATTTAGTGAGTCAGCAAAATGTGCAGTGGAATGACGACATCTGTAGTTTCCTGTTATCATTGTAAATACATATTTTCGGATTATTTATGAAAAACATTTCCAATTAAATTCGTCTATTTGCATACGAATGTTAACGACCTTACGCATTAAATAGGAGAAAAGCTACTTTGTGCACTTACGTCACGTGTTTGTCAATGGTTTGCATTCCTGCGGTTGTAGTAGTACTGCCTACACAATTGCACGATATGAAGTGAAAAAAATTCAGGTCTGTGTACCGCCTACAGTGACAGGAAATCAGAGGACGTGACATTATCACAGTCTAACAAATTTCCTTCCTTTATATTGCATAACCTGATGAATACGTCATAATTATCTTCAATCGTGTAACGTTATCCGACTTCAGATCCAAATGTGGTATCGCCGTCACTTTTAACCAGACACCAGAAAAGTTCAATCTCCTGACAGGAAGCTATTTATAACATCGGGGATAGCGAAGTAGCACGTGCGAATGTCTGAACGGAAACATATCAAGGGACATTTCAAGGGCATCCTACTGTGTTGGCCGGAAAGAACTCGGCCCGTTTATTTATTTCAGGCAAATAAGCCATGCCGAAAAAGAGAGCTGACGTGTCCTTGACTCTCCCGCTAAGGAATTTCGTGTCACGTGATATACTCCGCATACCACCACGTCAGCTGGTAGAGCATCTATCAATGGTGGCACGGTCGGCTGTTAAGTAGATGATGGTCTTGTTCCAAAATGTTAAACAAGCTTCTTACCTCCCCTAATAAACGTGCAGCCTAAATATCCATTTGCATAGTACCGATTTACAGTGCAATATGGTTAGTTGCTATTGTGAAAAACGTGTTTTTTCAAATTTTTTCCCTCCCAGAATTTCCTAGGAAAATATTTATTCGTTCGATCCTGTTCTTCCTCTTTTATTTTTAGTTATTCACGTCACAAAATCTAAATATATTACTTGAATTCAAGACTCTGTGCACGATGAAGTTGCAAGCAAGCAACTTTTTCAGCAACTTATGATATATATATATATTTTTTAATCGACGTGAAGAAATAAATTTATATCGAAAAATTCTTAAACAAATTTCTAATCATATCATTAACCTCATCCCGCATTCCAAACATGCTAATCAGATTGGAATGCGATTACCAAACCTGTTTGAAATAATTTAGATGAATAATGAGATTAAAACACTCATAAACAATAAATAACGGTGTAAAACACAATGCTTTAAGCAGGATTCGGTAGTTCAGAATTGAAATCTTTATAAAATTAAATTTTATAATGTTTGAACTCTAACTCGAACAGGATGCGGAAGAGCAGTGATCACAGATGATTTGAGTGAGCATCACAGTATTTGGCACGAAAATATTTTGAATTCGTGGTTATTATTTCGCAATGTACGATTCAGAGAAATTTAACATCTGCACGATTTCATCATGAAACGGTCTTTTCCTGATTAATATATACTGTATTTATTTTTCTTTACCACTGAGTAATTTCATTCTCTACATCTCGATTGCAAATTAATGACGCAACGGTTTTTTACCTTCTATTTTTAGAAAGTCTACCAGCTGTTATAAATTAACACGACAATGAATATATGATCCTAAATGGAATATCGTTAATTAAAAAAAAAGTACATCTTGTAAAGGAGTAGAAGTTCAGAATTTGTCCTTGGTTGTAGTCTGGTCCGGACAAAGTGTAAATATGTAGTGGATGCAGGGTGACCTTGTCGCATTTGTTAGTGTGAACGGCCGAACAAGGACTCCTCTCTTTCCTCCTACAGTTTGACCTTGGATTTTAAGCTTCGTTACGCTACGTTATTTGCTATTGTTTTATGACAAGAGACACTTAACAGTCGAAGCAAACTTCTTCGTTTCAACAAATCGTCATAAGTCTGTTTCTTATTAACAGCAGTGTGTATGTGTATGTGACATATCTGGTCAAACTGCTTCTGGCGCTTTCGACACAATCTTTGAAGTATTACTATTTACACAGGTGTGTTTGGCGATAATTTTCTCTTTACACATATATACACCATAAAAAAATGAATTCAGAAAATTGGCTTATCTTAAATTATCGGTTTTCCAGAAATCGTTCGTCTCGATATTTATTCTTGTCGAAATAAAAAATAAGGAAAATATGATCATCTTTGGAACATTTTTTCATCGTCTTTAAATAATGATTGTTCTTGTTTGGTCAAAGTTCATGGAGAACGATCTCTTCGTGTCCTATCATTAACATTCTTGTCAAATGGGACTGAAGATTTTGAAGTATTCCCATTGTTCATAATAACTCTGATGATCTGTTGCAGGATTATCTTATTAAAACTATATAATAAACAATCATATTATTAAAAAAATATTTCAAATATTAAAAATATTTCAATTAATCCTAATTTTAGTTTGTAACAAAACTGATAATGATGTTAAAAAATCTAACTATAGTAATAAACATTTATAGTTTGTTTTGACCTTTGATACTCTTATCTTATCAAGGTGAGGTAGACCTCCCTAGATGTGCGTTGACAGATGATCTCTATATACAAATTAAATGATGCAAACAACCAAGTTCTTGAGATTACATCATTGTTTATGGATATGGATGCTACATAAAGATAATGTAGAATTATATACGGTTGTAAATAAAATTAACGATTAAAAAAATTATAGTTTTTTATTTTTATGATATGAATCAATCACTATATGCATGACTAATTTATTATTTTGTACTCTGGTTTTCATTCCGGGAATTTATTTCATTGGCAATAAACAGTTTTTCCCTTTAGACTTAGTTTTAGTGTGGTTAAAACACCAAAAATGTTATTGAAAATGATTGTGGACATAAACTATTTAATGGTTTAAAACTTTGGTGATTTTCAATTATTGTATTTTGGAAAATTTATATATATATTATATATTTTAATTTATAAATATTCTGGAATAAATAAAATTATATTCTCAGAATCCTCTTTTATGGTTTTCTTATATGAATTTTATTGCTTTATACAAAACTCTTAGTATTAAGATTTTACTTTATATTAATTTAAAACTTTGAGTTAGAAAATTTATGAAAATTTTAATAATTTCAGGAGTAAATTTTTGATTTATATTTATTAAGTCTAAAATAGTAATTTTTTTTCTTTCTCAGTTTTATATATTTTTGGGAATTTTTTATTATTACTGCATGTTAGTTTACAAAAATTAATTAATTAAATAATTAAAATAATAAAGGAATTAGTAAATGAAAACACAATATCCATCAAAATAGTATTTTTAATATAAATTTAAATTGTAATATTTACTGTACTATATTTGAAAGATAAAAATTATTCAAAATTACATTATTAAAAGAAAATATTTTCAATTTCTATATTTCAGATAATAAAATCTGGTTACAGTATTATTAATACATAAATATAAATTTTAAATTCTATAATGAATAAGTATGCAACTTTTATTATTTTATTTATATACACAACTGTAAAATTAATAGCATAATTTCAGCTAAATCATCATTTTTTTTCTTTTAGAATGCATGCTGTTGATGCAACTCTAATATATATTTTAAGTGATGACTAGAAAATAGTATATATTCAGTATCTTAACAAAAAGCAATCCTAGAGAAAATTCTTTACATATTTTTCTTTGTTATTTCGTTTTATATACAAAACAGCTTAGTTAAAAAATTTTTTGGAAAAAGTTTCTATTAACAATCAGTATCTTGAATTTATTACAAGAGCAACTAATATTATGTTTAACAGAATTCAGTTTTTTGTTCATAAAGATTACAACAATTAAATGATGTAAAATTTCTAACTTTTATTCATTTAGTTGTATTTATTACTATTTAACATTATATTTTAACAAGACAATTTTTATTAAATATGAATTTATTTATGAGTGAATTACTGAATCTTTATATTACCATATTACATCATATATAAGCCGCACTTTTTATTCAAATTTTTAAGTCATAAAGTATGGGTGCGGCTTAAATTCAAATCGAATATTTTAACATCTTTCTCCCGATTTCCCATTTCCCAACGTTCGGGCTTTTGCTTTACGCTCTATGTATGCACATAGTATTACGATCGTTGATTACAATTTATTTGGTAGCTTATTATGTATATTGGTACCTATTTAAGTAAATAAAAATGTTTTTTATTTTTCAATACCTATTATAAAATCATTTTTTTTCCGATTTTTCAATTTTAAAATCCTACTGTGGCTTAAATTCGATGTAATACGGTATTATTTTAGTCAAATATTAATAATAATAATTTAATATTGAGCACTAATATTCCTGTGATTAAAAATTATATATAAGAATTTTATCACAAGAAAGCAGATAAAAATTCTGATGATATAATATGGATATAATTTTGCAACTAAGCAAAAAAAGCAAATCAAAAATTACCATTTTAATCATAAAGTTCTGTTATATAATAATTTATCATCATCATTTATTGATTTAATACATAAAAATATTTTTCGTTAATATTTCATTTAGCTATAATTTTCTATATATTATATTCATTCTCAACTTAAATTTTTTTTTAATTTTAATTAAATATAGATGTATAATCTAAACTTTTAAAATTAAATGTTTAATTACATAATATAAAAGACAATATACAAATTTTAATTATAGCATATTGATATTTACTTAATGATGCATTTAATAAATTTACTATTGTTTATTTTGTTTTTTACCAAATATTTTTGATTACTATTTTACAATAACAATAAAAGCTCACTGTATGTAAAAATAAATTCGAGATAAACAGTTAGAAATATAAAATAGCATCACATTGATCTTGGATTTTAATTAAAAGAATAGGTACAAAACTTTATTATATATAATAAAATTTTTTTTTCCATTATAAACCTAATCCATGATGATGATATTTTTTTATAATATTAATCAATCATATTTTCATATGTTTTCTTCTTTAAATTATCACTTTATATATTTTTGCAGCAAATTTTCTTATATATAATAAAATACAGTATCACAAAATATTTTATTATATTTTTACTTGGTACCAAATATGTTTTTGTAAGTTTAATAATATAATAAAAATATTTTTTTTAATTAATAATCATCAATAATTAATAAATTTCTTTTAATATTTTGAAATGGTTTTGTAGATTTTTCAATAAAATACTCAAATGATATGATAATTTCAACATCAATATGGAAAATTTAATTAATTAAAATAAATACAATACTATACAAATGAATATATTTTATAATTTAACAATCATGATGAAAGATGCCATCAATTTTAATTTACAAAATGAAATAAAAAATTTTAAAGTAATATTAATTCTATAATTTATAATCTTTGTATACAGTAAAAAACAAATTTATCTTAAATTAACAAGTTCTGAATAACAGTAATTTTTCCTGAAAAGTAAACTTTTTAATATAGCTTCAGTGTGACATTAAAATAAAAGATTTTTTTTGCCACATTTTTATAACATTAATTTCAATTAAATCTTACTACTTCTTACACAGTGGGAGACTAAGGATTTGCTTTCTATGAATGATTGCTAACTGTGCCATAAGTAGCTTCAGATAAAGATAACCGGTCAAGATGGCTTGTATTGCTATTTCTTCTATGTTTATCTATAATAATAGTGGATGTAAGTGATTCTGATGATACAGAAACAGGAGATGTGCTATTAGGTCTTAAAACATTATTCAGATTTGATAATGATATATCCCAATCTTTGAAAGCATTGAGCAAAAATATGGCACATATTACAGTTAGAAAACCGCTTAAATTACCTAGTATATCCTCAAAACTTAAATTTGTCCATTCTTTGAAAAGTATAGATGAGGCTATTATCACAAAAGTTGTGAAGAAAACATAATAAATGGGAGTCACAATTGATGTATTAAATATATCCAAAGCCTTATTTAAATAATTCATTTGTACAGATATACAAGCAATAACAGAGAATAAACAAAACCAGGTTACAAAACTTTTAAAATCATTTTTTTCTCCACTGATTGTTTCTCTTAAAGCAATTCCAAGTCCTTTGCACCCCATTACAGATAATGATCCAATTGCAGAACAGATTAATATATATATCAGAACATTTGAATTCCCAAACTTTGGAACAAAATATATAACTAAGATCAAAACTGCAATCAAGATAATTACCACATATGTGACAAAATCTAAAAAAAAAAAAAATTTTAAATATTTATATAAATCTTGTAGTTATTATTTTCTTTAAACATTAAATTTATTCATAAATTAATATTAAAGAAGCAATAATAATTTCAAATATATTGTTATGCAAGAAACTTCCTTGAACTGTTTACAATTAAAACTAAAATAGAGTCAAACAAGGAAATATATATTCTAAAGAAAATTATTTATGAGTATATTCATATCTATTTAGTATCAGAACTAATTATTATAATGTACAATACTATAAAGTTTAAATCATTAACTAAAAAAATTATTAAATATCCTATTATTAATTGCTATATTTAGTAAAAATAAGTTTCAGTTTCCTTTTATTACATTTTATATACCAGTTAATTAAATTGATATTATAAATCAGTACATTGACCATGCTGAAAGCTATTATACAATTTTATGTTATCTTAAAAATTGATTTATCTTATAATTTATATATTATTAGCATCTATTTTAAATATTCTAAAATATATTATTTAATAAATGATAATCATTTTAACTAAATTTTAATTTTCCTTACCTATCTTAATCTCAATAAAACAAAAAAAAAGATTAAGTTTTAGAAATATATCAGGAGTGTCCAACCTTTTGGCTTCCTTCGGCCACATTTGAAGAGAAAAAAGTCTCGGGTCGCACATAAAATATACTAATTCTAATAATAGTTGTTAAGCAAAAAAGTTTGTGAATATTGTACAATATATGATATCCACTATGATGAATAAGCAAAAATGTCATAGTATAATAATGTTTGACTTCTTTTTGTTCAGAAATTTTTTTAAAAATCACAGCAGGTCAAGAAGTTTTAATTACTAAAAAACTTCTTTTTGTTCAGAAATTTTTTTAAAAATCACAGCAGGTCAAGAAGTTTTAATTACTGAAAAAGGAAATGTAGATATTAGAAATATTGTAGGAAATGTAGGTATTTAAATAATAAAAATTTCATTAACTTCATTAATTACATAAAAAATCTCAATGTTTTAAGGAAGATATGATTGTAAATTGTTTATATTTTGTGTTGCCACGGCAACGTTTTTAAAGCCGATAGAATGTTTGGCGTTCTTTAGAACGATTGAGATATTCGTTGTAGTTAAGGTAGCTGAAGAGGATTATGTATCGAAAGCGCTACTACCAGTAATAAAAATATGTTATTATACTTTCCTGCCTATGAGCTGTTTTACGGAAGTTTACGATTTTATGTTGGGCTGCATTCATTACAGCACTGGGCCGCATGTGGCCTGCGGGCTGCTGGTCGGACAGTCCTGAAATATATGCATTATGATATTTTTACTTTCTATAAACAAATACCTGTTGAATATAAAGTAATTCCATATGATTTAAATTGAATTTTGTATTATTTTTCATGTTTTCATGATACCTGTATAATGTCATAGTTGCATTAAATACATCCTACATATTTTTATGACATTAATTTTGAATCAAGACTTTATTAAAATATTTATTCAATGATAAACAAATGAAGAAAGAGGAACTGATGAAGAAGAAGAGTACATAGGAAAGACATTTGAAAAAAGATAAACAGTGACAATTTACATAAAGCATTGGCAAAGAGATATATGAAAAATCTAACAATAAAATGGGACCAAGCTAAAGTTATAAAAACTATATCAGCAGCAGCAAAAACAGTACAGCAGAGGCCATACAAATCCAAAAAACAGCATGCATTTATTATCAATGAAAATATCCCAGAGTACATCCCAGTATCATGGATGTGGTGAATAAAAATGCCAAATTAATTATATCTGTTTATTATTATTATGAAAACATAATTGGATATACAGGTAGGCCTCGATTAGTGCGAATAATGGGTTCCATAAATTTCTCGTACTATTCGAAGTATTAACTGTACGGAAATATGGTAATTGGTTCTTGCTTTGTGAGATTCCGGCCATTAGCCAAATCTCACGATGAATAACCGCAATATTAATTGTTTAAGAAATATTTATTTTCACTTTTACATTGTTGTTCATCATCTAAATTAATAACTTACCAGGAATTGTGTTTTACATCGTTTTCATCCATCTAAATTAATAACTTATCAGGAATTGCATCTCATACCATCATCAAAAGTATTTTTCCTTTTATCCAATTTGATACTTTTTAAAAGAGAAAATGTACTAAAGCCATAGACATTCTGCAACTAATAATAGCAAAGAGATAAACTAAGCACTATGCAGAAATAAACCTTTATTTCAGAAACAGTTAACGGAAAAAGTCCATCTTTCTGATGTTTCACCCCTTCAAAACAGTTAATGGCAAAAAGCCCATCTTTCTGATGTTTCACCCCTTCAAAAGTACAGTAATGTTAAACATTTAATGGCAAAAAGCCCATCTTTCTGATGTTTCACCCCTTCAAAGCACAGTTAACAGAAAAAGCCCATCTTTCTGATGTTTCACCCCTTCAAAATCTTTAACAGCAAAAAGCCCATCTTTCTGATGTTTCATCCCTTCAAAGCCGTGACCGTTCTTGGACTGCTCCTCGTTCGGTTTTACTAACCGAAAATTTGAACGGCAAAAAGCCCATCTTTCTGATGTTTCACCCCTTCAAAGCCAAGCACTGTTCTTGGACTGCTCCTCGTCCGATTTTACTAACTGAAAATTAACATTAATTTGTTAATTGACATCATAAAATGGTACTAACCGAAAATTAACATTAATTTGTTAATTGACATCATAAAAGATTGAAAGCCAAGTGACTGTTCTTGGACTGCTCCTCGTCCAGTTTTACTGCCCTTCAAAGCCAAGTGACTGTTCTTTGACTGCTCCTCGTCTGGTTTTACTAAACAAAAATTAACGGTAATTTGTTAATTGACATCATAAAAGGAGACGGAGCACATTAATTTGTTAATTGACATCATAAAAGGGGACAGACCTTTGTTAGGAAGACTGGTCTATATAACTCGCATTAATTGAATATCACATTATTCGAACTCACACTAATCGAGGCCTACCTGTACATTGTAAACAACTAAATACATAATATTATATATTAATTTGATATAAATACAGGGTGTCCCAAAAGTTACTGTCTATTTCAAAAACTAATGGAAATACAGGAAAACAGGGTTAAGACAACAAAATAATTTTATTTCAAAGCAAGTGTCACACAAAAGTAGGATATTCAGTGAGCAGTCTCCATATGACTACTGTTGATATCTCTACAGCATTCAAAATAATATAGCATTGAAGTGGAAGAACAAGCATTTGTGGTAACATGCAAGATCAAAGGCATGAAATGCATGAAAGTTAGAGAAAATTTTGAGAAGTTTCAAGGCAGGTCCAGCAGACAAGGCTATCCATGAATTAGAGATGAAATTTCAACGAATGCTACATCACTTTAAGCTTTGTAGAGATACCCACAGTTGCCATGTGGAGCCTGCTCACTGAACATCCCTATTTTTGTATGACACTTATTTTGAAATACAGCTATTTTGTTGTCTTAACCCCATTTTCCTGTATACCCATTAATTTTTCAGATAATAACTTTTGATACACCCTGTATAATTTGATGCGAAAGATTAAATTCATACATGAAAACTATATATTTAAATTTGAAGCATAATTACAGTAGAATGGAGGCTATTCTATGTATTTAAAATACTCCTTCAGAAACTTAGTATTTAAAATATGTTTGAAATGGGACTTAGGATGGCTTATTCAAACTAAAAGCATTATCCCAAATGTTATTTATTTATATAAGTTAAATAAATGTAAAATTTCCGGCCAAAATAACACTTGTTCTTTTAATAGTATATTGTCATACTCTGAAAATTTTTCTATATAAATCTTCAGGCTTTATGAGAATTATTTATATTCAATGTATACACTAGGTCAGTGGATACCTTTTTAGTCACAGAACACTTAATTATAAAAAAAAATTTGTGAAATACCAAAGTCAATTTCATTTATATAAGGTGACATAATGTTAAAACTAACAATAAAAATATGCATGGAATGGCCAACATATTTGTTTTTAAATTATAGCTAGTGTGGTCATAAATTCTGAGACATAAGTTTTACTGCATAACATTTTTTTTTATTTAAGAATAAATTTAATAACTCTTTAGGATATTAGATATATATATATAAATTAAAAATATCAGATCAGTTACATGAAGGTGCATCCCTATTTCTTTAATGCAGTTGTGTAATCACTATCATTTCCAGAGAAGGGCTTTCTTCAAATCATCAACACTGTTGTGGAGTCTTGCACACACCTTTAGTTCCAACTTCAATCATATGCTATAATCTAGTGGATTCAAATATGGAGATGCAGTGGAAATGAAGTTGAGAATGTGCTGAATTAGCCATTTCTGGATAATGTTGGTTTGTGTGATGATGCAGAATCTTGTTGGAAGCAAGAAAAGACCAGTGTTCAATGGCTTTAAAATCTGCTCTAGAATTTCTTCCATTAGTTCTTTGCATTCACTTTCACTTCTATGGTTCAAAGTATAATTTTGGTCTTTTCAAGCCAACTGATTCTACTTCACACCATCACTGAAGCTGGCTTTTGTCCTGGTATTTTTTCCAAACTTCTGGGATCTCTTCTCTTGATATTAGCATAAATGCAGTCATTTTGCTTATTAAACTTTTGCTCAACAGTAAAGATTTTTCATCAGTAAAAAGAATGTTTTTGTAGCTATCACCAACATACCATTTCAATAATGCCCAACTTCTCTTGACTCAATAGTTCTTTTGCTGAATAGGTTAAAAAAAACAGCACGTCTCTTAGTTAAAGTGCTAAGGTTAAGGTCTTGTTTAAGAGCCCTCTGAATTGTTGGCCTAACATGTTTGTTTGCAGAGCCAATTTCTTTTGGTTGTAGCAAGCATTTTGCCAAATTTTGTGCAAGTAGAGCATTAATAGCCTTTGGTATTCTTTTCATTCCCAATCTACTGGATTTTTTTCTGTTACCAATACTGCCTTTCTCCATATACCTACTTACTACATCATATACTGTCCTCCTTCCAATTCCTGTGCTTTTTAACAACTTAAAAATTTGCATGATGTCTTAACTACTAAATGTGTCTGCAAAATTACAACAAGATTGTTTTTGTGACATTTTTGTTCTAGTGAAGATTCTAGCAAAATCTTTTGCTTACTAAAAGATAACATAGCAACGAAGATATATGCATGTGCAGCCTGCATATTTTTTATTCTCATAGTATTTAGTGATATTTGAATTTTGTGTAGGAATTTATGATCACATTAGATATATAACATATGTTTGTATATTACATAATTTCACAGAACACTAATATTCATTTGCTAGATGAGTGCAGTGAAAGTATGCTTTGCTTCTACCCAAGATTGGGTCATTTCCCAGGTTTCACACTTCTAGAATTTTTTTGTAGTTGGGACCCAGCTCATTGGACTCCCCCATATTCTATCTGACAGTTGACTCCACCAGGGATATGGGTGGCCCTTAGTTGGCATTGTAATGCATGCCATTTAGTATCTACAGCAGGGGTTCTTAATCAGGGGTATGGGACTCAATCTCTGGGTACTGGTATTTATTTTGTTTAATGTATTAATTTATAAAATTATCAATGCTTATGATTTTATTTCATTTTCTCTTCCTCACTATCCATATCTAAAGTACAGTAAATTGGACAATCCATTGGAAGTCTGGAGTCATCAAAAGGTTAAGAACCCCTGATCTACAGGATGGAAAGTGACAGTGGAAATTTAAAGTTTAAACTATACAGAAAAAAGACTACTAGTATTTTACAAAACATTAATTAATAAACACTGTACTATGTGAATAAAGATTATTATTAATAAATCATTAATATTAAATTTGAATGCATCATGAAATTCAGATCTGTTTGGATTAAACAACTAAAATTTATTATATATATTTTTGTTTTTAAGCTATCTATATTTTTAATAAATTTTGTTAGAATACAATACAGATAGTACTTGACTTACGATACGATTTGCTTTCAAACCCTGCCATCATAATTTGGAAATTGAAAATGCCAAAAATTTATGGTTTTCTCACTTATACTGTTACTAGAACACTATACATTATCTTAATAAACATAAAGAATACAAAACTGCAAGAATCAGACAAAAAAAAGATGTTTTCTGTATTTCCTATCATTGGAGCCAGAGACTTGAATCTAATGATTGCATTGACCAATCACAGAATTAATAGATTTTATCACAGTTGTAAGCATGAGTAATTGTAACTGAGATTATCATAATTTGAGGACTACCTGTAATTATTATTGTAAAGTCTGATTTAAAACATTATATCTAACTGTGACTGAAATTTACTGAAAAAAAAAAAAAAAAATGTCTGTTTTTAGAATACTGCTATCCTGGTTTCATAAATTAAAAATATTGAAGCAAAAGTATTAAGATTTTGGCTACTATTGTGAGTACACCCAATTCTGTTTTTATACAAACTTTTTTATATGATTTGTTTTGATTTAACACGATCAACCCAAATTCTAAGAAAAAAATTTTTTCATATTACAATGAATGTGGCTCTTGCTTCGCATTATTCACCTTCGTGATGTTGTTTTGGTTCCAATTAGAAAAGAAATTTCTGAGGAATTCCCCTAATTATATGTATAATTTCAATAGGAAATTTATTTTATCTGCATTTTGAGTTTGGTGTTTAAAATGAAAAGTACCTTTTTGATATTTAATAGTATAAAAAATTTAATAAAAATTAAAATAAAATTCATGCATGTATAAATTTATTAATTTTGCTGAAAAGTCAATAAATGATAAGTTATAATTTTCAAACCATTTTTCAAACATGATCCTAATGAGAAACAAACTGGAAAAGCTTCAATGTGATCCGAAGTCATTAATGGTGTCTTATAGAGAATTATATAATAGCTTAGCCAAAACATGAACACAACAATTAATAACTGAATTCGTTCTTAAAACCACTGAAACATCAGCATCACAAGAGATTAGTGTTAATTTTGTTCAAGAGATCACAGAAAAAATTTCATCAATGGAGCAAGAAGCCGATGATCAAGATATTTCTAGTGATAGCAGTGATATTGCTGTCATACACAAATATATGCATTTATTGTTAGAAAGTGACAACGAATAAAATCTTGTTATGTGTAACTCATTTTATTTTGCCTAATTTTCGTGTTTATAAATTGGTAACATGTTATTTTTCTTTTCAAATGATAATTTACTTTATTTTATATATTTTTATATGCACGTACAATCTTTATGAAATAAAAAGTGCAAGCATATGAAAATGATAAGATTCTAACATGATTTTCCATATGGTTTTATTGAATTATTTTTGCTGATTTTTTAGATCTGGAACAATCTTTTATTTTTCCAAAGATACGATATATTTTTTACACACATTCTTCGGGAATGTATCTATCATGTAAAAACAGAATTGGGTGTACTAATATAAAGGAGTTTACTACTCATGCTCACTGTAATATATCTCTGCTTTGTCATAACATATTGTCATCACATTTAAAATTTCGATCTAAATTTACACAATTTCAAATAATAATTTACTATAGTATTTCCCTTCATATTCAATAAAATAAATTCAACTTCTTAAAGCAGAAATTTTTTTTTTTTCACTTTTATTAACCAGGGACATTTTTAGCTTAATTATAGACCCTCTTCAACTTTCCTAAAAACCTGAATTTCATTTTTAAGTGAAATTCAAGTTGTTTATAAGAATCCCAAATTGGTTTTCATTTTTTATTTTATCATCTGTGATGATATCTTTAACATATAAAATCAATAGTAGTGACAGCCTTTAACAGGATAAAAATTTATTGCCTAACTATTAAAATACACCTATAAGAATACTTTTGGCTTTTTCAGCCCTCCTCAGTTGTAACACTAAACATAAAAAACAACCAGATAATAAATTTTAATCATCATAAAATAGAATATGAGAAATACAAACTCAAACTGTTGCTTAGCTGCAACAAGTTGATAAGTCTCATATTGCCTTTGTAATAGTTGCCATATGTACAACCTTACTTAACTTTATATGTTAAAAAGCTTTACATATGATATTTTGCATATAAATAAAATACTCTCTTATTTTGTATATAAATAAATATTATAAACATTCTTTATTATAGCAAAAATGTTTATGTCTGTTGCACCCTATCAATTGTTACAGATATTAGGATGCACAAACATAAAAAAATTAATTCTATTTTGAATAATTAAGGTTTTAAGAATTTTTAAATGTCTAACAACCTTTATCTTATGGAAATTGTTACAAATTAAAAATTCTGTCTTTTATAATTGAGATTGTTTATATGGTATTTATATATGATAACAACAACAATAATAATAATATAGGGAAAGTAAATTCGTTTTTCAGAAAGTAATTTCGTTTTTTTTTTTTATGAAAATGAATGGCAATGTTTTTATAGTATATAAATACTTTATTTAATTAAATACAATTTGCCATCTTTCTAGTAGTAGAATGATTCAATGCTCGTAGAATTTCTGTTCTTTGCTTGCAAAAAACTGAACCATTTGAACTAAATGTTTTGCCATCTAAAGAATTTTTTAAAGACCGGAACAAATAATAATCGCAGGGTGCTGGACCTGGCAAACATGACGAGTGCAGTAATACATTCTATCAAAGCTGTAACAGCTTCTGGCAAGTTATCAAACTTGTATGAAGTCTGTGTGGTAGCACATCCCATCCAAGCTGTAACAACTTCTGATGAGTCATCAAACTTGTATGAAGTTTAGCATTGTCATGGTGAAACACTTATTTTTTCTGTTAATCAATTCTGGCCTCTTCTGTTTGATGGATCACTCAATTTGTCCAATTGGTGACAGTACACTTCCAAATTAATTGTAGAATTGTCTGGTAGAAGCTCAAAAAAAAAATTTCCTTGAAATCCTACCAAACAAAGAGCATCACTTTTTTTATGAATATTGAGTTTTGTAGTGCTTTGAACCAGCTCATCTCTTCTGCTCCATGATTGCTTGTGTTCAATTTTGTTGTAAACAATATTTCTTCTACTCCATGATCACTTGCGTTCAACTTTATTGTAAACAATCTATTTTTCATCAACATTTATGATCTGCTTCAGAAAGGGATCATTTTCTTCACATTTGAGCAGCAAATTACAGATGTCAATATGATGGAGCAAATCTTTCTTTGAGAACATGTGAAACCCATATATCAATGTATTCAACAAATTCAATCTTGTAGCAATTTCTCCTGTTGTTATTCAGCAATTTGCTTCAACCAGTGTCTTTATTTTGTCATCATCAGCTTCAATTGATTTTCCAACACGTGGTGCATCTTTAATATTGAAATTGTCAAAACAAAATTTTGCAAACTAATTTTGGCACTGGCATTCTGTTAACACATTTTCTTCATACACTTCACACAACTTTTTTCTTGTTTGAACAGCATTCTTACCTTTTCGGTAATAAAAAAGCAAGATATGCCAAAAATACTTCTTTTTGTTTTCCATTTTTGATACAACAAAAAAAAACCTTTTTGTTTTCCATTTTTGATACACAAAAAAAAAAAAAAAACAAATTCACAAATTAAAGAAAAATTTTTTTATAAATATGTCTTGAAATGTCAGCTGTCAAAATTTATTACAACATTATGGCTTAGAATGAAATTGGTGGGTAAAAAATACAACTAAAATTTGATTAAAATTGTATTTGTTAGAATTTCCTGTGCAATTTTTGTATTGATCAATCTGTTTTGTAATGTGGAAGTCTATGCTTTAGTTTAATGCAAGTTTTACTCTCTAGTATCCAAAATCTGATTTTCATTTTTTTTTCATGAACTATAAATTTAGAATATATGAAATATGTAAAATCTTTAGATTTCATTTAATCTTTATTGAGGAAGCATTAATTTGTTTGTAATGTAGGATTTAGTATATTCCAAATAAGAAAAGATTATTTAAATTTTAGTCATCAACCTATACTGTTTTTCTGTTAAATTTATCAACTTATGATTATTCATACTTAAAACAGTGATGTAATCAGTAAATTCTGTGATTGGCAATGCAATTCCAGTTCAAATCTCTGACCCAATGGGGCGATATATGGAAAGTGTCCTTTTTTGTGTTTAGTTCTTATAGTTTTGTGTTCTTTATGTTTATTAAGATAATGCATAATGTCCTAGTAAACATTAGTAGAGAAAAATCCATAAATTTTTGGCATTTCCAACTTCTAAATCTGATTTATGACAATGGGGGTTCAAATCAAATTCATAAGTTAAGGACTAAGCGTATAATAAAATCTTTAAATATTATGAATTTTTCATATTTTATTACTACTATATTAACTATATGCCAATTATTGATTTTTTAATAATTAATTAAAAATTTATTAAATACAATCTCTCCTCAAATTACATAAAATATTTTCTATAATTTTTTTTAGACATAAAGCATAACATATATTTTATTTGTAGGTTACAAATGCAAACATGTTAATAAATTATTAAAACTTCATATTATTTGATTCATGTTTTTGTATATTGTTTGTTGATCTTAAACACCATATATTAGTACAATATTGTTCCATGTAGATTGTCTCTTTTTTCAGTCAAGGAACAATACGGCACCATAACAGTGTATATGTACAATCACTGTAACTATTTAACTCAGGGAATTTTTAATTCAGAACTTTTGTTAAGAAATTATTTTTCCAACTTACACAAAATTTGAGTATATATATATATATAAATTGAAATAAATTTTTATTTGTAAAGAAAATTGAAGAGATAAAGTGGATTTAGTGTCAAGTACAATTTTCCACATCATGGCATGAGAAAGCGCAGACTGTGTTAAAGGAAAATAAATTTCTTTCAAAAGATACTCTGACTGTAAAATAAAGTATATGTGTGTGTGGAAAATACATTAATAGAAATATATTTTTATATATATATATATTTTGTCATTAGAAAAAGTCTCGAGAAAACTGCAAATAATAAAATTTAAATAAGTTTTAAAGTTATCAAATTTTGTTATTATGTAAGTGCGCATTATAATATCTAGATATATTGAAATTATTTCGAACATTTCTTATTACACAACAAAGGAAAATTTCTTTTTTTCATCTCGCAATTTATTATCTCTCAAGAAGATAAATGAATGTCAAAAAATATTAAAATTTTCTATTATTATTTCTTAGCTCTCCTTTAAATTTTAATATTTAAAATTTAAAGGAGAGCTATTTATCCTTTTCCTATTAGCTGCATATTAATCCTTTAATATTTAAAGGATTAATATGCAGATTTTTATGCTTATTTCTGGATTTTAATATGCAAAAAATAATATATTTAAATCTAATTAAAATTATAAAAAAATAACAGTTAAATTATACGTAGCGATCGAAACGTTACTCGTAATTACTCAATGTTTAAATATAATAATAATAAATTTTTTCAATGATAATAAATGAGATATCGCGTCAAACTTTTGCCAAGTGTGACGTGAAATATCAAAAACAAGTTACGAATTTCTTCTGGCGTATTCTTGGCGAATTTCTTCTGATGTCAATGGAAGGTTAAAGCCAAGGTCAATTTTAGTTTCGTTTGAACCAACTTTGATTTGAACCGAAGACACATTTTATCTTTTATTAATCATTTTTAACGAAAAAAATGCGATTTTAACATTAGAATTGTTATATTTTCGATTTATTAATTTTCAAGAAAACGAAAAAACAATAATCATCGTCACGCTATTTTTTGAAACGTGCTCGTTAATATAAATATTAGCGATACGATCATTAAAATGAAGAGTTTAATTATTATATTTCTTAAATCATTACTTTTGATTATTTAGAAAACAATAAAATCGTTGTCGAGAATTTTTTATTCAATTTGTTCTATAATGGCGTGTCGCCATCTGGTAGGCGTATTCGTTAACATTTAACAAGGTTCAATGACGTTTGATCCGAAGTATTTTCACGTAGGTGTCTTTGGCCGGACAACACCTGAAACACATAACCTAATTCAACAAAAACATCACAGCGTTAACCTTTTAAACTATCTCATCAGCAAGATGCTTAACATCAAACTCTCTAATTATATAATAATATTAAAAAAGCACGTTTTGACCGCTTATTAATTTATCATAAAATAGTCACGTCAACCACGTGGAGCACGATAGTTATTTTATCGGATTTCTGTGAATTTCTACTTAAAAAAAGCCTAAATTTCATTTCAGATCAGCCCGAATTATGAATTTTATTAATCAATTCTATATCTACGCCTCCGTAATGTAGGTGGGAGTCTATACACATTAAATCACAAGGTTAATCATTCGCAAGATTTATCTCCTTTACAATAAACATGAGTGAAAACTCGAAATCACGCCCAAATTAAGGAATTTTGTGATGATTTTTCGCAGATTCTAAATTCCACAGAGATATTTCATTATTTAAAAATGCTCGCAGAGATTTTTATGCTAAATATGTGCATGTTCTCACGAATAAGATATGAAGAAAAACTAGTCTTTTATGTAAATATTCGGAATTCGCATACAAATAAGTATTATATACACACTCAGACAAATGATATAATTTTTATAACAAGCATATATATATAATTTAAATTTTCGCAGCGATAACTACCCAAGACGATACTCGAATTAAGAAAATAATGAGTAGGCAGATTCTTTGAATGATAGGAGCCACAAGGACGTATCTGAATGACATTAAATTAAGGCGGAGTTGTTCAAAAAATTTTAAAATCTTCAACTCTTATTATTAACAAACTGTCTTTTAATTTTATTAATTTAAAAATATCGTGAAGATGTCTGTTGTGATGCTGCGTTATAAGGAACTGGAGGGGAAAAAATATGCGATTAATGTCACTATAATTGATCTAAATGTGATATATCCTGTATAATAATTAAATAATGCATGACCTAGAGATGACTAATTAGAGGACACAACTGTTATAAAGTAGAAATGTAATATTAATTTATTTTAAAATAATTCATGCCATAAATCTTTATACATATCCATATATCACAATTCGTAAAACCAGTCAGATTAATTAATTGAGCGAATAATTAATTATTCTAAACAAAGTAATAATTTAATTCCATCTGGAGTATATAAATGGGTTAAGATATTCCTAACCTCAATTCTATAGCGCGACAATTTGTCAGCTGTGTGTTTATTAATTAATGCACTTCATCATTCATTGTCAACGATACAAAAACTTGTTTTATACTTTCATTGACCCGAGGAATAATTTTGTGGTTCACCTTACTCGTTTGCCATTAGATATGTCTAATGTAATAGAGAATAGACTTTCGTCATTTGACCTATTTATCTATTTTTTATTTTTTATTTTTTTATAATTTTTAACGTTACTTGTGACGTTATTGATGTGCTAATCAATGACACTTATCAACGTACTAAAAATTCTAGAGATTCTAGAATATAGTTTTTAATAAATAAATTGAAACCTAGAATAAATTCAGGAATTCGTGAAAATGTATATTTCGTAAAATTAAGATTTTTATATCCAAAATTCTAATTTATCTAATGTTGGATTGAGATATCCAAATCATAATATATACTGTATTCTTAAAGCTTGAAGTGGAAATTTTTTATAGACATATTTTTTTTATTAAGAGGGCGCCTACAAATCAAATTTGGATAGGGCATACACTTGTTTACAAACAGGAAGGAATTTTAATGATGATTATATTATAAATACCAACTGCATTACTACTATATCGCAGCTTTACTTTTCCTACAATATTTAGTGAACACATTCCGAGATATATAATCTCTTTTTGGATATTAATTATTTATTATATAGGAAACAGTATAATTTCTATATAAGGAGAGGGAAAAATGTATCCACGAGGCATATTGTAGCCTGTTTTCAAGCTATAAAAACTTAATTGGGATTTTTTGGACTTCATATCAAAAAATTCTTTTAAAGCTGTCTCCGAATTTAAAAAATAATGAATTGGTTTTGGATCTTGGTATTTGGCCCAAAAATCATATAAATATCATTATACAATATTCATAAATTAAATACTTAAAAAAAATTTATAATTTAAAATTAAAAAAAAATAAAAATTAAAAAAAATTAAAAAAATAAATTAAAAAATTATTTAAAAAAATATATATAATTAATAATAAAATATGAATAATATATATTAATAAATTAATTAATAGTTATTTAAATATACAACAATACTATTTCTATGTTTATCTTTTTAACTTGTTGTTTGAAAGCATATTGACGTAAGAATAAAAAAAAAGGGGAAAAAACTTGAAAATAATTTTAATTAAAATAATAGCGGACATTAAAGTAATAAGGTCAGTTTTGCTATTTTTGTCAAGAGAGAACTTAAACGTAAATGAGCAAACTTTTATCTCTTTGCAGATTAGATAGGATGTTTTAATCCCCAAAATCGTTCCTTTAATAACATTTTCTATGAATAAACTAATGAAAAATACAGAATAAACTTTATACATTGTATAATAAAGGCCATCTGGGTGGCTACATTATATATTTTCGTCTTATCACAAAAATGGATCGAGATTGGTTTTCGGCTTGAAACGAATTTCACATTTCTCTACCCTTTTATAAAAATTCAACGCTGTTGTTCAATGAATGGAAAATGTGAATTATAGAATGATGATGATAATAATAATAATAACACAAAAGCAAATCATATTATTATTATTATTATAAGGATACTATATCGACAACAAAAAAAAAAGTTATAATTTTATGGAAAGTATACTGTTTAAATAAATCACTTCGTGACCTAACTTTAGCGTAATTTTGTCACATCTCTGACGGGTAATATTTAACTTACGTAGTAGAAAAATTTATAAAATTAAAAGTATTCAAATATATATTTCCAATGGTACTACAAGAATAAAAATAAAAAGAAGTTTTGGAGTAAGTTCAATACAAAAGTTTAAAAGTACTCACGCAGTTTTTTCCGGATGAATGTATTCACGTGGATCGTTTGGCCTTTCAAGTTGAAAAGACTAAAACTTCTTGTAAAACAAAACAAAACGATTTCTAAACTTATAATCTTGAAGAGAGAAAAATTGATGTATATATTTTATTTTATTTAGTAAAATTTCTGATTATCTTCATTTAATGCTCTGATGAATTTTGTAACATTTTGAAAAAGCAAGCGTTCAATTCTTTATTAGCAACACAATGAACAAAAAGAGGAGCCACACAGTATAGATTGTCATACTGCTGATTGCATAGCATATAAAGAAAAGAAAAGAGAAGTTCAAGTGAAATTCATTCAAAAGGAACAGAATGAATATTGACATTTTATTTGTTGAAATAATTTATTATTTAATGAATTTGCTATATTATATCTTCCATATTCTAAATTTATTTTAAATTTGTTTAATTGTGTTTTATAATAAATAATTTATAAAATGCAGATTATAATGATGGTGACTAATTTCATTAGTAGATTGTTATAAAATTGTATTTTAAACTGCTTTATTCGTTTAAAATCGATTCATATTTTAAATTCTCGTATATTTTAATTATAATGCACAGTATCAAATCCCCCTTTCAGCACAAACATTTTTTTCTTCGCTTCCTTTTCCTTATTAAAGATTTATCCCATGTAGCCTATCCTTCCGGAAATTTATCTTCTCTTTCAACAACATTTGTTTATCTTAAAACAACTTTCCTCAAAAGAATTTAAAACAGTAGCTATATTATAGGTTTATAGATCAAAATTTACAAGCTTTTTTTATTCAAAGATGATATTATATGCAAATAACTGAGAGAAAACTAGTTTAATGAGAGTGGAATTGAGTGGGAATCGAACCCACGTCTTTTTATTGATAACACCATAGAACTCTGGATAACATGAAGATATAACAGTGAGTGTAGGTTTCTACTTTTGAATGAGTCATACATCTGATTTTTGGCACGCAAATCGATTTTAGATAACAGTAAAATTATTATTTTAATCTAGGATTAATGCAGAAAAGTTCTAAAATTAAATAAATAAATAAAAATAATAAATAAACGCAATCGATATTTAACAGCGACAGACATTAAATCGGATTAGATTTCGAAATATGATATCTAAAAATCGGAATATTTTACTTAAATTATTTTATATTTGCTTATTCATTTTGATGTTTATGCATTCAAAACACGATTTCGAGAGATGCTTATCACCGAATAGTATATTTGCCGACTTTTAAAAATCTCCATTTTTGATGCCGAACATTGAAAACACGTTAAATGTAATAAGTTTAGCGTGAATGAGCTGATCTTAATTCTGTTTATAAATGTGGAAATTTATATAAATAAATGCAAACAGTTGAAACGTTTTGAGCAAAATGTGAAAGACGTGAACAATGAATAACTAAAAGTAGGAAATACGGTAGTTATTGCGGCTATTTCATTTCATGGAAATAGCGTGCGATCAGCTACTATACATCACATATCACGTGTAGCAGTACTCTTTGGGTGTGTACGGAAATGCTTTTTTCAATCGATATGACTGTCAACTAAGTCGATCACATGTCACACGGAAAATCCAGTTTGTCAGCCTTCCCTATGCATGAAAAGGCGTTAACACGTCTATTGGCAATGAATATTAAGAATTCACCTATTTTAAAGTTGAAAAGACTTTTTAATAATTATATAAAAAATTTTATATATTTTTATATATATTAATATAATGCCAAGGATCCTGTTTACAAATCTTGCTCAGTTACACAATTCAACGTTTCGTATTCCGCTTCACTGATATCTTTTATGTTTTGAAACGATAAATAAAGGATTTTGTAAATAAAAATCTTCTTAAACATCTATAGAATTTAAAACAATTCAATCCGGATTATCCGGAATAAAAATGTTTTCCCAACCAGTCAAGCATCAAAATTATCGTTAAGAAAAAATATTTTACATTTTAAAACTATTATTATCTACTTAAATTTACATTCTGTTATTTGATCAAGCATAAATGAGGAACAACTATCACAGAGTTATCCTGATTTTTAAATTTTGGTTGGACCATTTCAGTAGAGAAATAAATGTGTTCATCACTTATATCCTCGCAATTTTATAGAGTTATCTAATAAATGAAAGTGTAATTATTTGCAATTTATATAAAAAGGAAAAGTTTAAGTTGTACATGATCATCAATACAAAAATTAAGTGTTTTATGGAACAAATAAAACGTATAATTTTTATTTGTTTCATAAAACATATCATCGATTCTTTAGCTTCTGTTAATAGCACCGGACCCAGTAAAGATTGAATCCAGAAATCTGGATTAAATCTTTACTGGGTCCGGTGGTATTTTATTATAGAGTCAATTTTTTTACTTATTTCTGCATAATTTAGTTGTAACATCATATATATATCCATCATAATATATATATATATATTATAATTGCTATAGATTATGATCCATAGTTTATACTATGGATCATAAGCAACACTGCATTAAGAATGTCACTTTCGTTAATATAATTTCTAACTTGTAAGCATAACCTAATATATTTTCTTCAATAGTAAAAATAACACCTCTAAAATTGGACCATCATTGGATATAGCGGAATAAATGTGTTCATTATAAGTTAGAAAAATAAATTTCCGTCTGTAAATAAGATTTTCATCAATATGAATCTAATTTGAAAATTAAAAATTTATAAATATAATTGACATAGTATTATGTAAATTATGGCGTGGCATAACTATATATTGCACATTAAGGAAGTGGCGGAACTACAATGCGCCAGACCTCGCAACGCAGATGGCCGAGTGGTAATGCGTTGGCGTGCCACGCAGGAGATCCCAGGTGCGGCAAATCTCCTGAAAAAAGTTTTTTTCGGGGCGCTGGGACCGGCCCAGCGATCCCCGTCTTTCACCATCCGGCCCCCCTCCACGGATGTACGTGCATCCCGTGGTTGGAACTGGTCTAAGGAAGTGGCGGAACTACAATGCGCCAGACCTCGCAACGCAGATGGCCGAGTGGTAACGCGTTGGCGTGCCACGCAGGAGATCCCAAGTGCGGCAAATCTCCTGAAAAAAGTTTTTTCGGGGCGCTGGGACCGGCCCAGCGATCCCCGTCTTTCACCATCCGGCCCCCCTCCACGGGTGTACGTGCATCCCGTGGTTGGAACTGGTCCCGCCCCTTAGTAATCTTTCTGATTGGAAAGGGGCGTAATAATACAAAAAGAAAAAAAGACCTCGCAACGCAAGGGGGCCCAAATCCTCTTTGTTTGTACTTTCTTTACCCTATTTTAAATTAAAAACATAATACAATAAAAATTAAATGCACCATGAAAAGAGTAAAGCATTCATTGAATCAGAGCAGTGCGGCGGTAGGAGCAGTATCCAAAAATAAGGAAATAAAAGATGAGATTAGAGATTTTACAAATTTAAAATCCAGGAGGAAGAATTTTAAATTTTAAATAAATTTTCTTTTGATAATTTTCAATTGCGTTTTAAATGATGTAATTTTGTTCTTTTTTTAGTTTCTAATAAAAATATCTAGATAATAATTTGTTTTTTTTGTGGTAGGGCCTGAATAATATTTTTGCGGAGGGGGCAAAAATTTTAAGTTCTGCCACTGCGTTAAGGCATGGTTTAATACCATTACAGTGTCTTTCATGAACACACAGTAATTATGCTTTTGTCATGAATTATTCTATATGGGGGAAAAAATTAGTTTTCTATAACAAAATAAAACATTTATTTATTCATACATTATCATCATTATTATATAGCTAATGATGATTTTTAACTGGCTTGCAGATTTGTAGGAAAAAGCGTTAGGGATAACCTCCATATTACCAGTAATAGAAGAACTGGCTGGTTTAGTATACGCATATTAACAGAAGGCGATAAATCTCGAAATATAAACAACATGACAACAAATCAAATAATAAATCATTAATTATTCTTATACGGATGGTTAATGAAGATGCAATAGATGCTATACTTTATCATTAAATTTTTTTGTTGCTTCTAACTATAGTAATTTACCTAAACAAACTGTAAGGAAAAAATTGATCAGCAACGACACAGATTATATTTCCTGAAGAATTATTTATAATCACCGGAGCGTATTCATTTTATTGGAAAGAAAAGAATTTTAAAACTAGAACCGATATTCTAGACTTGCCGCATTGTACAGATAGTGAGATAAGCCACACGCTTTTATAGTTAAGATTGATTGGCCTTGCATTAAATTTTGAGGGCCAACACCAGCGTAGATGAGAGTTTGATGCCATTATTTATTCGAATTATTTTATTCTGAGACGTCATAATGAAAATTGGGATACTTAAATTTTAATTTATCAATTGAAACGAATTAAAATCTGTTATCGAAAATTTTATGGACATATAGCCTTTGATTCCAGAACAAAACAACAAAAAAATTTACACTATTAACGAGAAAAATAAATTTTTACTGTGTTTTATATTAGATAGAGCGAAAGCAACAAAAATACAAACATGTTTTTGTTAACTTATCAACTGAAACGATGATTATTCGGAGTCCAAATTCTATTCAGTATTACCGAAAATATATATATGCACAGTATATAGTTTGTTAAAACAAGTTTGTAATGTATAAATTATAATAAATAAATAAAATATTAATTTCTTTTTTATATTTAAACGTAAAAAATTGTTAGAGAAATGTTTTTATTCAATAAAATTTTAAAATATTCAGGAATTGTTAAAGAAGAAGCGCCTCTGGTGGGATTTAAGAGAATCAGCATTAGCGTCTTAGGCCGTCTGTAATCCAAGGTGTATGTTTCGTCCACCGGTGAGTCTGGCAGTGTTTATTGAAGATGCTCGTCGATTGTGGGCGAAAATTAAAGAACTTGAATAATTTAATACGATTATGACAACACTCAGAATTTGAAGTAAGTAATTTTTTTATAGAAATCGTATGGAATCCATGACTTTTATGTCTTCGATCCATCGAAAATGACATTTAATGTTGAGGATTGCGTTGATCCTCATCAAATTGATGTCCTCTTTAATCATCGTCAATAATTACACGTCTGTTTGTATATCGTAAAAAATACAGTACTTTGTTATGTCTCTTCCTAATCAAGACTTGTCATTTTATTATTTAATATCAAAACCATAATTATGTTGTTATGGTTATTTTTCAGATATTAATTGTATTTGTTTGTACGTTTTTATTAATTTATGAATTAATAAGAGTGTTAAGAAAGAAGTTCATTAATGAGTTACATTTTAAATTATTAATTAAATAAATACATTACATGTAGTTTGATAATATTGATATAATACAATATGCTAGTTGTCTCTTTAAATTAGCTTTATTAGGCATTTAATTTTAAATACATGTAGTAGGATAAAATATATAAATTATCCTGCTACATTTATTTAAAATTAAATGTGTGTATGCATTTATGTATGTATGTATATATATAAAGGACATATATACACAGACAGTATATCTTGAATAACTTGATTTAATTAATTGGTATTAGGTCATACCCTCATATATTGTTTAATTATTTGTATATATATTTTCATCTGTTTGTTTATAATTGATAAAGATGTCAACTTTATCTTGTTATTAATTATGAATTTTATAATTAATTTAATTTTATATAAACAATTCTTGTAGATGAATAAATTAATGCAAATATTGATATTTACAACTAGGACTGGATTTTTGTATAAACTAGACAAGCAACAGTTTAGGAATCTTCATTATAAGAAATTCAATAAACAAAAAATTAAATGCCTAGGGACCATAATGCACATAAATTTGGCCCTGTGTATAACACAAACATTGTAAAGGAGAAAATCTTTTATTAAAAGAAATATTTTCAATGAGAAATAAAAATGATCCATTATATAGGATCAAAATGTTTTTTATTTTTTATAAAAGTTAGTTTGTTTTTCTTGTTTAATGTTTGTGTTTAATATATTTTCAAGTTTGTAAAATGATGGATTCTATAATCAATATTTAATTGTATAATTAAATTTTATTAAGCAAATGTTGCAAGTAATTTTTATTTAATAAAATTTTCTTATACAGAACAGTAATTCTTTTTCCCTTACTTATGCAATTTTAAAAATACATGGACACTTAGATCTTTTATTTTTGTTGAAATTCCATTATATGCAAATAAAAACTTCATTAAATAATTTACTTTTTTCAAAAATAGTACTTATGGCCTTAAATTTTCTTATTTATGCATAAAATAATGTAAGATTTTATTTAACCATTCTGTTCATCAATGCATGCATTTGTATATATTAATTTATGCATTAATGGGTTTATGCAGAAATTTTGGGGACATATTAATCATAAAACTAGGAGACTTGCTATATTTTATATGATAATCTTTGAATATTCAATTTATAAAAATTCATGATAAAGAAATAAAATTTATTATAATGTAAATTTTTTAAAAAATACATTATTGCAGTTATTTTAGATATTTATAATTATTTCAGAAAATTGGAGAAAGACATTTTTAGAGCATCAGTTCTTATTTAACAATGGAAATAATTTTGCTTATGTGTATAAAACATAGATAAAAAAATTTTCATTGTTATTAATCTTTATAAAGATTGTAAATTGTATGCAGAATCTTTAAATTTCAACATAAATTTATCATTTTGAATTATTGAAGTAGGGTATTAATTAACATAATATCAAGATATTCTGTATAGATCCTACATCCATGCAGACATAAAAATTTACCAGATGGTTCAGAATTTTATTAAGAAAATATAAGTTTGAGGGTCCTCTATTTTTAAACAGTTTTAGGATATAAGATTAAAAAATATAAAATTGAATTCCCTTTCAATGAATGACTGAATTTCTTTATAATCAGTTAATTGATTCCAAAATTATTAATAGAGGACAAACAAGCATATCAACAAAATAGTGATTTAATAGTTCTTGATTTCATTTTAAGAAAATTATATCAAAAATTGATATCATTTTATGGAATTTTGATAATTAGAAAAATTATATTTAAAATAATTTTCATATAAATTGAAGGATACTGTACTTGAAGATTTTAACCAGTTAAAGTAAGATTCAAAGTACTATACTTGTACTTAACTTTAGGATTATCAATAAAATATTGTTTAAATTCACCTATAATTAATAGAGTTATATGCAAATATATAATATCTATTAAACTCCTTTTCAGAATTATACTGTATTTATAACTCTAATGCAATAACTTAGTAGTTTTTTTTTTTTTTTTCAGTTTCATCAAAAAATAATCATATACATTAATTATCATTGTAAGAATTATTGATGCACACTGCTTTTGATTCTTAATTATGATTAAGACCAATTTTTTAAGATGTTGGAAATATAAAGAGATATAAATTGAATTTATATATCTTTATATAAGTTATAATTTGGAAATGTGCTATTGTTTACCTATTTTTTTTTTTAAATCATATAGTGAGCTAGATTATTACAACTGTTCCTGAAATAAAACATCTTATACAACATACTGATTTTAAGAAATGATAGTAACATAGATCAGAATTGATCTCTGGCAATGAAAGTTTAATAACACATTATCTTCCAGAATTTCAAGATTATATCTTCAAACATTATATAACAGACTTCTATATATTTTTATAAAGCTCAGATACCATCAATTAATTTATATAATGGAATCCTCACACATGGTAAGAGAAATCTCACATTCTTACTCTAATCCCATTTGTTTTTGTTACTGATTTGCATAAAATGATAAACTTAATACAACTATTCTTCTGCCTTCCCTATTACAATATCCATATTCTCCACATTATGCATAATCATTTAATGCTTTCAGATAACTTTTACATTGTTACTGATTGTTATTGATCTTGTATTTTAATTCATTTTAATTAAATATTTCTTATGTTTTATTACTTGTGCAAACTTTTCTGCAACTCTCCAATCTAACTTGAATGATGATGTATCAGATATATGATTGATACACTCCATCTTGTGATCAGTTTAGGTATAGCTTGATTGATGAAAATAAGTAATAGAAAAAAGAATACATCACTTCAGCATTGTTTATTCATGTACAGCAGAAATGTATACAGTATATGAAAAAGTAAATTTAGTTAGAAAAAATATATAATTGTATAAAGCTGATATGCAACATGTCAGTCACATATAAATAAGATGCCATTAGTTCAAACTAGACAAAAATACTAAGAAAGTTGAATTGATGACTATGGTTGTGATTGATAAAAGTGATAAAAAAATAAGTTTCAAGCAATATGCAATATGAGAATTTTCCAAGTTAGACAGCTTTAAAATATCAGTAGCTAAATTAGAAATATTAGTGTCAGGCTCAAGAACAAATCAAGATATTACGAAATGACTTCATTACATATGCTATAAGGCAAAAAACCAAAGTGCTGATTAAATAAATGATACAATGAAAACTAATACATAATACATAAAAAATTATTTTTATCTATTAGTATTCATTGAATTGGAAATTCATAAACTGATAACATTATAAAAATATTATTTATAATCATATTAAATGATATCCATTGAATTTTATTTCCTAGCTACATTAACCATTATATACTTATCTATCTTAATGGATTATTTGAAAAGATATTCTCTTTTATAACAACTATGTACACGTAACCCTTGTCTAACACAGTTTCCTATATCACAGTTTCACTCTAACACGATTAGAAAATTGCAGAAACACTTGTATAACACAATTTTTACTTAACACATTTAGAAAATTACATTTACTCTCCTACAACAAAAAACATTTTTATTAATTTTTGTAAATCCATAGTATGGACATACAATACACACACAAAATGCAATCATTGGAAATACTTTGCTAAAATTAATCATAAATATAATTTCACTGTTTGCCATGAGAGGGATGATATGCAGTCTATTTTGATTTTGACATGAATTTGAATTAATTGTCGACCATTGAGTATTTTGTGCTCCAAACATTCAATTCTTACATAAAAAATAAATTTTTATTCTTCAGTAGAGGAATATGAAATAGAATTTTTTTATTCATAAATTATTTTTGGATATGTCCTAAAGAACAGTTATTTTGTAACAGGTTAGATTACAGATTTTGTGAAGAGAGCAGAAGATAAACTTTAAATGCAGAAAAAAGTGAAGTTATTATTATTGAAAATAAAAAAATGTTGTTGTTTTAATGAACAGTGATAAGGAAGATACAATTATTAAATGAATGTTACATAGGCTATATACTTTTTCTTTCTTTTTGTTTTATATATATTAGTTTTTGAGGTCTTATGTATATATATTTTTTTTTTGTTTCACACATATATGTGGAAGTTTTGTCTAAAATAATAAATTAACAAAGATCTTTATATTAAAAAAAATGTTATCAAAGTTTATAATAATAATTTTAATATAAATAATTTTTAAAATTTAAATAGAAGAAAAAAATCTCTCTTAGCATGGCAAACGTTTTTGTTACTGTTGTAGTATATTTAATTTGTTTAATTGTTAACTTATTGGAACAGAATTTAATTTGTTTAAAGCTGAAGAGGGAATTGAAGAATTCTGAAAGCGCTTTGCATTGAATAAATTAATTTTCTTGAAATTAATATATCCTTCTAATTGGCTAGATATAAGTCTTTATATTTCAGCGACCACCGAGATCTACACTCTTTCCCTACACGACGCTCTTCCGATCTGGATCTTTTCTACAGAGTAGAAGTAACTTTCTGTGATAAAACAATACCTAATGATCCTGGATTTACTATGGAACTTTCACTTAGAATGAATTATGAACAGGTAATATATGTTCTGAATGGAATCTATTAGCTTTTAACTTTTCTAAGATTTATTGGTTTATAATTAGATTAACATATTGATTTCATATTGATAGAATTCTGTTCATTATTCATTTCTGTCCATAGTGCAGAGGCAAAATTCTGCTTTTTAATTTTATACTCTGTTTATTTTTATTAACAATTAGAATATTTAATAAAAGTTTCAGAAGAGATAAAAGTACCTTTCCATTTCTTTGGCTTTTGTCTTATTTTGTCACACTGTGTGTAGCTGAATTATTCACAATTATTTAATCTGCAGGAGAAAGAAGAATGACTATTGATATTTTGATAGCAAGATATTTGATTGTGATACTATTTAATATTTTGCAGATATTTCTTTTTATTTCAAAATATATACACAGATCCCACATTGTGTCAGAGATATGTTCTTTACAAATGCAGCACAGACAGAAATGATGCAAATTGAAATAATTTCCATAAGAAACCATATGAAATATTTAAGATAGGGAGCCAATACTACTATTTTCCACAAACAGAAAATTTTTGAGAAGCATCTGCAATATGTACACAGGGCTCGACAAACCCGGTAGCCAATTGCTACCAGAATTTCCATTTTGGCTACCACTTACAAACAGGTGGTAGCTATTTGGCCACCGGCTAATGCAAACAGTTGATTCTAGGGACTCCAATATTGTAAAGAAGGCTTGTAGTCCCAATTGAAGGGTTTGGTGCAAAAACCAGTTAAGTCCACTTTTGGTTGAAAATGAGTATATTGTATTGTATAGTGATAACTTATGATTCAATTTTGGTTTACATTTTGTTGTCATGTTATTTACATCCTCTTTTACAAGCGTATGTCAAATTTTATATATTTGATGCAAAAACCAGGTAAGTCCAAATACATATTTTTATTCTCGAAATGTGCTTTTTGTGACTTAACTGGTTCTTGCACCAAACCCTTCAATTATATTTAAAATCTGAACCTTTAGGACAAATTTATTCCCTGTATGAGTTAAATTTATTACAATATTGTTTAATGTTTTTATTATGATAGCCGAGCGCCTAGACGAATCGCTTTGTTTACATTTCGATCCCGACCTTCATGTTTTCTCCAAACTCTCTCTTATTGGCTGCCGGATTTCGTCTTCCGTAGCCGTCAAAGTGTACGTAAATATATTCATTTAAAAAAGAGATGATAAAATGATATGCATATAATTTGATTAAATTTTTTTCAAAAAAAGAAAACAAAGAGGTTTACTCTTACAAAGAAATTAACTTGTTTAATTGTGTTGCATTGGCGAACACGCACTAGACTTCTTTTTGAGGTAAACAAATTCGGTCAGTCACCTCCTTGAATAAGCCTAAATGCCATTTTCCGACGAAATTATTTTTGTCAGAAGAAGGATTTATTCCCTTTCGATAACATTTTTTCTGTAGGCTTTTCATATATAACTATATGTTTACATTTAATAAAAACGTATTTTCCAATGGTGCCCTCGTATTGTGATTAAGTAAAACCTGGTAATATTAATAGTTTTATATCATACGTGACGTAATGTTTTTTTAATTTTTAATCCTTTTAAATAAACATATTTTCACAATAGTAATCGATTAATAAAAATATATTCTATTAAAAAGTAATATAAATTATATAAGTTTGTGTATAACAAACCAGTAATTGCATCAAATTTAACCAATAAAAACAATTATAAATATATGTTTATAATTGCAGGAATTACAAACATTTATTTAATGTACATTAAATCCTTTCAGTAAATCGGTAGAATTTTGTTAGATAATGCTTATATCATTAAAAATAATCTAATATTGATCATTTTCA
>AYEL01075074.1:0-33717 GCA_000484575.1 Olivierus martensii | reverse complement strand
TCTGATTGATTACCTTAGAGGCATTGCATACAACTTTGAGTTTTAAACAATAATAATGTGCATTTATTATATTAAAACAAAATAAATTAGAATCATTAAAAACTTTGTGTAATATTTACATTTTGTAGCCTATTCATTAACTACAGGGGCAAAATGTGCTGGAGGCAAAATGCGAGGGGCCACTTTTCCGGATCCAATTTCTTCTACTAGCTGCCATATTGATATGTAAAGCCAAGTGAAGTAACTTAGCACTATTGATTTGTTGATAAACTAAGTAAAAATGGTGTGTTTACATAAAAATAATTTTAATGCAAATTTTCGAATTTGCTATATTCGCTTATCGTTGCAGACAGTTGAATATAATATCCCCACCCAAATACAACTATCGAATTATATATGTAAATCTCAAACGATTAGTTTGTAATGTATAATTTTAACAATGTATAAATAATAAAATAGAAACAAGTTGGCAATAAATGCTTTTTCAATATAAATTTATTCATCGATCCACCATAGAGAAAAAGTTTATTCGGGAAATGAAACTGCTGATATGCAGAATATGAATAGAAGAACAGTTAGCAGGATATACAAATGTTCCGTAGAAAAAGGCACGTTACCTCCACTTAATATCAACGGGAGGACCCACAGCTACGCCGGAAGATGAAGTCAAACTGTTAGTAGAAAGCAACCAGAAAAATCCACCAAGGACTGCGTGAAACAACAAGATTGAAAGCGGAATCAGTATGAAATCCACATGCCACCATTGTTGATGACGTCAGACAGACATTTGGACATGCTGTTGACTAACGTCTCACACAGATTAGAATGACGAAGTGCATTCCAGTGCTCGTTGATGCTTTCCCACAATGCGTCAGGAGTGCGAGGAATCGGTGTTGTGGCTGAAGCAGTCAGATCTGCCCACAGGTTCTTGATGGGGTTCATGTCGGCGCCATGCCCTGGCCAAGGAATAATGTTCAAAGAGGTTTCCCTCGCTAACCACTCCGTAACGACCCTGGCCATGTGGACAGGAGAGCGATCGTGAACGACCGGCACAGCATCTGTGCCAAAGATGCATTGCACTGATGGCAGTAGTGCATTGCGTAAAATGTCTAAATACTTCAAGGCTGTGAAGTTTCCATCGATGCAAACCAATGCTCCCGGATCAAACGAGGACATCCATTCCCAGACACCTGAAAACAATAATCAGAGATAAATAAGTAATGTTTAGGATTTGTAGAAAAAAAATTATATATATAGTTAAAAGAGGTATGTTATATATGTTACAAATATATGTGTATAGTCCGGTCTGCATAGTGTTTCTCAACTTCTGGTGCCTGGAAAAATATGACGGAACCGCGAAAAACAACCTTAATATATTAATTCACTGGGTGTCCTCGAAGGAAGTGCACAAACGTTGGAGGGTGATAGAGGGGGGCCAAATGGAACAACAAATCCCAGAAAAGATTTATGATTAATGGCCCATTAATTCCGCTATGTGAATAACATTTACGATTCATTGGAATGTATATAATGGTGAGCAGCGTGTAGACACGCTTTGCATCGCATCGCATTGTGTGGGCACAATCAGAGGCACAGCTACAACGCTTCTGATTGTGCCCTCACTTGTATACACATTTTTACAACTGGTGTTAAGCATCGGAATATGCCTTTCTCTTTTAGTTGTTTGACTGCCAATGATGAATCGAGATAACGCCTATGCCGCATCTGAACTGCCAATAAGCACAAGCAAGCGCGCAAACACAGTTAATTGGCGGATATTGTTTCAGCCATTCTCCCAGAACTGCTCAGAGGGGTTGCATTGGCTGGCTGGTGCAATGGATACTGTTTAATGCACGATTTGTGGAAAATCAACTAATAAGGGTCATCTAGTAATCTCGGTTTCTTTGGATAAGGACAGGTTTCCTCATTCACATGACTGGCTGTGTGTAAATAGGCAACGTGTTTAAACACACACCTAGTGGATTCAAGATATGTTAACCTACAGCTGGAATGGGTCAAACTTTTCCGACCCGACCCTTGTTCCAGCTGTGATGGTACTGTTATCGGTTGGCCCTTGTGAGAAACCAAGGCATAGGGATAAATTTGACTCAATTTACCTTTAATGTATGGTGCTTCCACGAATGTGAATAGATATAATCATTATATCGGGATAACCGAGTTAGCTTTAGCCCTCTATCGCTCTAGAGTTGTGTGTTTCATCCTCATGAATAAATAGGTTCTGTTCCTACCTGAAGTTAATATCATTGGGTGATAAAGCATACAATAGCTATAATGCATATTTGTAATAATTTAATATATAACCCGATATATTTATACAGCATGGAGTAAGTGGGTCAGGTTCAGCGATGTTGGACTTTTGGGTTTCTGTCGATGCGCCTACACTCCCACATGTAAACTGTGCAGGTTGTTACATAACGCTTATATGAACAGAACAATGTCTTTCAAAAGTAGGTGAAACAGAGCCATCCAAAAGATCTCGTAACATAGGATACATCTCTCATTAAAGCATGACAGGTTCAGCTGCTAGGCAAGTGGATAATTCTTTTTCTTAAATTTCAAGTACCATGTGAATATGTCTCCCTCCGTTGCCCTAATTGAGGTGTATGAAATTGAACATATGGCCACATTCACTTACTTACAGAAAAGCGTCCACTAGTTCTTTTGGGATAGACATAAGCAGCATCGAAGCGCTGTCCCACAGGTCGCCGGACCCACACAGTTCCATCGCTATCACTTTGGAAGGTTTTCTCATCGGTGAAAACCGCACAGCTCCAATCAGTCGTCATCCACGATGCATGCTGGTAGGTGAATCCTGTCCTATCCACAATGGGATGCTCGGTGACCGTGCAAATTGTGTTCTTGCAACCTGTTAAAAGAAAACAGACACTTTCTTAGTACCCTAAGAAAATGTCAGAACATATTTATTCTTTTCTTATTTTAGCAGCTCATTCATCAAATGGTCAATAACTGTATAGTTTACACTAAATAATTTAGGTGAGGTATGAGTTACACTTACTTCCTTTTAACTATGGTCAGCAAACACGTCACATCCAATTCCACCTTCAATGTTGGGGCAGACTTAAACGGATTTTCCTGGCTGGCTTCTACTAAATGTTGGATGTCATCTTTCGCCATAATAAATGTCAAATGCAATTAAAATTGAATTTTATATGTGAAAAACTTAAACAGTTTTTTTATAAAATGCTCGAAAATCTTCACAGAGTTTAATTTATTACTATAAGATGGCAAAACTTTTGCTAAGAAACATTGTTCAAATTGTATTTTGATTTATCTGCTTATGCCGCCCCCTTACAGTGCCGCCTGAGGCGGCCACCACTCTGCCTTATAGCACCGCACGGCCCTGTATAGGTGGCCCGTGGTGGGCACTGGAATAACCTCTTAGTACCCACTTGGTGGAAAGCTGCGTTATGCCATACAGAAAAAAAATATAGGTTAGTTATATTACTTAATCCCATGAAAGAATTTTATGCACTTTTTTTAAGTGGGGAACTCAGACCATAGACTTGTCACGGGTCCGAAAATTTCTCTCGGTGGCCCTGAATATACATGACCTTAGCCTTCTCAGTTAGAATGACTTTTAACTGTGAATTAAAGCTCCCATTAATCAGTCCAAAATATGCTGACATGTAAAGAAAGTAAGCGGGTTAAATTAAGTTAATAGAATTATAAAAATATTTTCTACGAAAATTTTTCAATGAAGTAGGATAAATTTTTTAATGGTACTTATCTGTTACTTATATCCCTTGATTGTAATGAAAACCAAACGATGTTTATTTCGGTTTCCATGACAACTTTAATAACTTTTCCGTCGGATTATACAAATCCGTATTTTCGCAGATATCCCTTGATTGTAATGAAAACCAAACGATGTTTATTTCGGTTTCCATGACAACTTTAACTTTTCCGTCGGATTATACAAATCCGTATTTTCGGAGTTTTTTTTTTTAAACTATTTTACTGAAATTAAACTTCTATTTCAGGATTTTCTTTCTGCTGACAATTATTTTAAGTATAATATATATATGCAGATGTTCTGATATACAGGTAAAAACTATTATCATCATAATTCACGTGTAAGATTTATGAATCTTTAAAAATTAAATTTTGAAATAAAACAAAAAATATATATAATTTTGTTTTCAGTTAGCCATTTCGGACAGAAACAAGAGGCAGATATATCATCCGCAAGAATTTGCTTTAGGTTTAGACACAAAAGTTGACGAAAGTGGTCCTTGGGGTCCATGGACAGTAAGAAGCAGGTGTTCTAGGACATGCGGTGGAGGTGTTTCCTTTCATGAAAGGATATGTATGGATTATCAGTACGTATACTAAAATACATATAATTTATCCATAATAAATATTAATATAAAGTATTTATATAGTAACTGATATAATGAAATTAATCAGTTACTATATTTTTACACTATTGTATCTCTACTGATATCTTCTTCAGAGATTTTCAAATATTGTTTTTCATTATAAATACAAGGTGTCTACAAATGATTAGAACGGTTAAGTGATTTTTTATGGCTATACTATTAGAGATATGCTGCGAATTTGATATTACAAAACAAGTATCTCTCAAAGTATTCTTTGGTTTCCGTTTGCGGCCCTAAGAGGGAGTTCTTGAATGCCAAATTACGAAATAAATGGATCGGTTGTGCTGGAATGATGATCACCAACTGCTGTTATGGCTTCCACGCTCCCCGGCTCGACCCTCTGCGATTTTTTCGTGTGGGTTATGTGAAAGACATGGATGTTTGTGCCTTCTTTACCAGTCGATCTACCAAACTTGTGGGCTCGCATCAACAATGCATTCGATCAAATTGATAGAGACATGCTAAATCATGTGTGGGATAAAGTTGATTACAGAATTGATGTTTGGGCACATATCGAGCACTTGTAATCTGATAAAAAAACTTTGTAAGTTTTTCTATGTAATTGCAAAGTTTTGTGAGCATATGCCAAATAATATACCTAGAGTAAAATCTTGAAACCTCTTCAATCATTTGTAGACACTCTGCTTTATCAATGCCATTGTTATAATTAGATTTGCTTTAATAATTCTACACAAAAGTGACTCCATTTTGAATTCATTTATCTGCAGTTTGATCTATATTTAATAAGGAACAAGTGATAAACGATCAAAATGTAACAGGCTGTTGTAGTGTGTGTTTTGCTCAACCGCGAAAAATTTAAACACAATCGTTTTTTACGATAATATAAGTAAAAAAAGTCCAAAAAACTACTTATTTTAATCATATGTCAATGAAAGGGACAAAAAAAAAAAAAAACACATTTAATCTATATACAGTATGAGAATAATCAACAAACTACAAAAATTCACTCGAATCAGTTTAAAAGATAAAAAATAAAAATTCACTGATCATTATTTTGCTTGAGAATGGTGAATTTAAAAAATTAAAAATTATTTGAATTCTTTTATCATTGATTTATCCTAAAATTTCAAATTTCTATTTTTATGACAAAGAAATAAAGTATATCATAAATTAAAAAATAAATAAAAATTCACTGATCATTATTTTGCTTGAGAATGGTGAATTTAAAAAATAAAAAATTATTTGAATTCTTTTATCATTGATTTATCTTAAAATTTCAAATTTCTATTTTTATGACAAAGAAATATATTATATCATAAATGATATTGCATATAAAATGTTAATCATCTAATATTTCTATCTCAAGTATATCCTCAACATTATTAAGATACTGAGATATTGTTAGGTTGACCGAAAAACAATTTAAAGTCGATATGCAATAGAAATTAATTAAAACGATTCGAATTTATTGTTTAAAACAAAAGGGATATTTTCCAGAATAATAATTAAGTGTTAACACCACATCAAGGAGTGAGAGACAGCATTCTAAACAATATAATCGAGAAATATCCATCATTTTATGAGATTTCTAAATTGACTAGAACAAATTTTATGCTGAGATTATGCTTTAGAATAGTGTTGAACATCGATAGGAAAACATTCGTGCGTTTGGGAACACAACAGATAGACATAACTGTGGTCTTGTAAACCTCTTTTCCAGTGGCGGAACTTAAAATTTGTGGCCCCCGCAAAATATTATTCGGGCACTTATCACAAAAAAAAATTATCTAGACACTTTTATTAGAAAATAGCAAAAAAAAAAAGGAACAAAATTGCATCATTTAAAACACAATTGAAAATATCAAAAGAAAATATATTTAAAATTCTTCCGCCTGTATTTTAAATTTGCAAAAATCCCTAATCACATCTTTTATTTCCATATTTTTGGCTACTGCTCCTACCGCCGCACTGCTCTGATTCATGAATGTTTCACTCTTTTCGTGATGCATTTAATTTTTATTGTATTATGTTGTTAATTTTTTTTAAAAAAAGGGTAAAGAAAGTATAGATAAAGATGATTTGGTTAGGTTAGGTTAGTGTAATTAAGCCGCCATATCGTACTAGGGATATACTTTATCTGGCGGCGGCCATTTGTAGGCCCATGTGTATTGGCCAGCCCATCACAGGCTGGCCAACACTCATGATGGTGTCAACCGGAAGGTTGAAGGATGGGGTTCAACGAGCCGGGCTCGGACCCCTCCTAAAAAACTGGAGGTGTGGGACCCGGATTCTCCAGGGATTAATAAATAGTAATTTAGTATAATGCGTTTTTATCAATTGCATGTTATTGAGAAAATATTGCATCAAAACGCAATATTTTTTCAATAATTAATAACAGTAATTTCGTTTTTATAAATGTCAAATGCAATTAAAATTGAATTTTATATGTGAAAAACTTAAACAGTTTTTTTTTATAAAACGCTCGCAAATCTTCACAGAGTTTAATTTATTACTATAAGATGGCAAAACGTTTGCTAAGAAACATAATTTTGTAATCAATTTTTAATTTGAATATAATACAGTCCTAACATTCTATAAGCTAACGCCAAAATACTTAGAAATGTTATTAAAGTAATAATATAAACTTAATATTTATATATGGAATATAATGTACGTAAAATGTTAAAACTCTCAACATGGCACTATTGCTATTTTAAGTTGATAAGCAGACGACATCGATATATATACATGGCAGACGATTTTTGATTATCGTCATCTGGTGATGGTAAAAATAAAAGTATATAATATACGTAAAATGTTAAAACTCTCAACATGGCACTATTGCTATTTTAAGTTGATGAGCAGACGACATCGATATATATACATGGCAGACGATTTTTGATTATCGCCATCTGGTGATGGTAAAAATAAAAGCAAATTTTTAACAAGAACTAAAAGTTCATCGTAAATCATAGCTTTGTTGTAAATATGTATTAATTAATTATAATTGAAAACTTTTTTATTTGTTAATAATTCATATAGATCTGCTTCATTACAAGGATCATGTGACGTTATCAAAAATTCGAATCTTCTCATGCGAATCATCTCCAAAGTCCGAATCGAAAAGAATCGATTCTCGCGATTCAGACTTCAGAACTTCAGTTTAGCACGTAAGGATCATGTGACGTTATCAAAAATTCGAATCTTCTCATGCGAATCATCTCCAAAGTCGGAATCGAAAAGAATCGATTCTCGCGATTCAGACTTCAGGACTTCAGTTTAGCACATCGTTAATTTGTGCGATGGGGACAACCGAAAAGTTGAAAGATGGGATTCGACGGGCTGTGCCCGGACTCCTTTTGAAAAATTGGAATCCCGGAATTGAATCCGGATCTTCCAAGATGGTAACCGATTGCTTAATCACGTGGACCAGATCCGGTGACATGATAATTCTAAAATATTTTTCATCTAATTAATAAAATTTTAATGCTTCTAAAATTTTTTTAATTGTTGGTACAATTTTTCGTTACCAGTTATAAATAAGTTTATCATGGCTATATTAAAATCGGTTTAAAATTAAAGTATAAACATTATGTAAATTTCAACCATATTATATAATTATTTGTTTAATTTTTAACTTTTTAATTTAAAAAAAGATTCCATTTATTTACAATATTGGAAATAGAGCAGAAAATACATAAAATACTTGTATATTATATTTTTAATTGTCATTTTCTTTTTAACTAGTCGCTAAAGATTAAAAAATTCAATTAATTATAAATTTTTTTTACAAAATACTGTATCCATAAATGAAAATATTTAAATTTATACAAAATGAGTAAATTAAATTCTCAGATTGATAATTTCATTACAATATTTTTAACAGAATGAAAAACATTAATATTTAACATATACTGTACATTAAAATTATATATAGTAGCTATCTTATATAATTTAATGAACATTTTAATATTGTTTTTAGGAATAAATAGTTTTACAAGTTATCAAAAAGCATTATATGCATCATTTTCTTATGAAATTTTTATATATTATACAGAAATGTATGAATTTATGTATAAAATTTATTTTTGGAATGAAAGTTGATCTCACATTACAAGTAACTTATAAAAGCAACTTTCTGGAAAAGTTTTTCAAAAGTGTAATTTATGAGATCATGCATAAGATTTTTTTCCCACTGATACGACCACCGAGATCTACACTCTTTCCCTACACGACGCTCTTCCGATCTTATTATTGATTTATTTATTTTTTAAATTAGAAAAGATGTTGTATCATTAAAATAACTTAAGCTATTGCATTTTTTATCATCATATGAATCATCCATGATTCTCTCTTAATATCTTTTGAAACAGCGGCTTTTTATGAAATTCAGAAAGCAAATATATCAATTAACCATATACTTTTAACTTTTTAAAAATGACAGATATCCAAACTTTAGGTTTTTGCTTAATACCCTTTGAACTGTCTGATTTTTGTGAAATTCAAGTAGAAAGATCATAACATTGAAAATTTTTTAAATTATTAATGATAACTTTTTAACGTTATATTTCTAATCTTCAAAATTAGCAAATATATTCAGAAAAGAGACAATAAATTTTTTTTATAATTGTTTATTCTTTAATAAAACACTGCATTAAATAAGTCTGTAAGCCTGTCCTTATAGACAAGGACAGGTTATTGACAAGGACATCTGTCTTTTATTTATAGATATGCATGCAAAAGAGTATTATGAAAGTAATATATTACATTATACACTATATGAGTTTGATACTGCTGAATTCAGCATAAGAATAGATATTAAATTACAAAAAACCAATGAGTTGTTCATGACTTGAGAAACAGCCATGCTTATATATTATATCTTATATTGTATTTATTTATAAAATATAAATAAATACAATATAACTAAATCAACTTTAAGCCAATTTGTATTATATCATATTTATTTTTATTTTAGAATAGTAATTACTGATAGATTGCATATAGATTGTACAACATTTTAAATATTATGTACAGTCTATATATATATATATATATGTGTGTGTGTGTGTTGTATTGAACATTATTGAATTAATTTTATATTACAGAATAGGTGGTCGACATAGTTGTATTGGACCTTCTAGAAGATATTTTTCTTGTAATATTCAAGTATGTTTTTATGAAATAAAACTGAAATAAATCATAAATATAATTGATTTTTTGAATGAATAAAATATTATTATATTTATTAAATTTTACTTTTTAATTTCTTAGGATTGTCCACCACATTCAAAAGATTTTAGATCCGAACAGTGTGCTCGATTTAACAGCATTCCATTTGAAGGAAAATATTATAGTTGGATTCCCTTTTATGGAGGTATATATTATTTTTGTCATAAACAAAATATTATATATAAAAATTTTGAATTTAAGTTTTTTTTTAAAATTATTCCCCTATTTTTAATATGGCTGTTTTTTTTATTAGAAAATGTAATAGTAAAAAAAATGTTTAAATTAATAAATATGGAGTTTATTTATACAGAAATTGTTAAAAAATTTTTATTATGACAACAATATTTCTTTTAAAAAAAAGAAAATAATAAAAATGCATTAAAATAAAATAAAAAATTTAATGATAAAATAATATGCACAGAACAATATGTACTATTGCATTTAAGCAAATGAATTTCATATTAAAAATCACTACTTTGAAAATTTAGTTTCACTGTCTTAAAGCTTCTCTTAATAGTTGTCCAAAAAAAAAATGCAAAATTATAAATCTTTAAAATATAAACGTATACCAGGTGTTTTTCTTGAAACTGAACACACTGATTTTTGGCATGGAGCCAATTCTGATGCATTTATCAAGTCAGGAATCTCTCACTACGAAAATTTATTTTATATTTTTAATTCTAACAGGCCATGCGTTTGAACGTATTGGCCGTTTTCAACGGATTCAAATCGATGAAGGTTTTCAAGCGGTTATGCCCGTGCGAAGAGTTGAATGACCCTAAGACCGGGAGATGGTCACAAGCGGCAGCGTTTGAACGTATTGGCCGTTTTAAACGGATTCAAATCGGTGAAGGTTTTCAGCGGTTATGCCCGTGCAAAGAGTTGGACGACCTTAAGACCGGGAGATGGTCACAAGCGGCCAACGGATCAGCAGTTAAGAGGATAAGTTCCGTCGATTACCGGTGCACTCAAGGGTATTTATTCTTTAAGTTCTTTTAGTTTCTTAACTGTAATTAAAGTTGTTTTATAATTTTTTGGTGTATCTTTATTTACAGACTACTGTACACTGGAATGTGACTTTATTGCACGTGACATAATCATACAACTTTACAGCAGATGTTCGAAGTGCCGTCCCGTTTCTGCTGAACAATACCATAGCCTATTTCGAAATTCTGTCATAGAATTGGCAATTTGTTGAGGAGTGATTTCGGCACTGGCAGCAATTATTGCCTCACGCAGTTCGATCTCGTTTTCGTGTTGCTTCTCGAGGATGAGTCGCTTAAGGTGGCCCCAGTAAAAGAAATCGAGAGGATTCAAATCCGGTGATCGTGCAGGATACGGAATATTTGGACTATTTGTTCCGATCCAGCGCTGGGGAAACTCTTCGTTCAGATACAGGACAACACGGCCACCGTTATGTGCTGGTGCTCCGTCTTGAAGAAACCACATATCTTCCTATTGTGGCATAAAAGAACAATATTACTTATTACTTGACATCTTTTGATGTAAATTTTCAGTGATTTATTTTCAAATGTGTAATTACACCAGAATTAAAATCCAATAATCTTGTGTGTTAAATCGTTTTTTGTTTCTTGGATGCAATAATAAATAAATATCGTTAAAATTAAAAATATAAAATAAATTTTCATAGCGAACGATTCCTGACGTGATAGATGCATCAGAATTGGCTCAATGCCAAAAATCAGAGTGTTCGGTTTCAAGAAAAACACCCGGTATATGTTCTTTTCAAATTCTTATAGCTTTGAGTTTGTATAATATCAGACTAGAATTGGCTCGATGCCAAAAATCAGAGTGTTCGGTTTCAAGAAAAACACCTGGTATATGTTCTTTTTAAACTCTTATAGCTTTGAGTTTTTATAATATCAGACAGAATTGTATCCAAAATGCATATTTGTTAATGGATATACACACATTTTTAATAAAATTCTTACTTTCTGTTCTAATTATAAAAGTTCTCTTTTTTATCAATAAAATAGGAAATGATTAGGATAGGGACAATGATTAATGCTTACATATTTGATTGCAAAATTATCTACTTAATGTATTATATTATTTCCATATAAAAAATAGTTCTGTACAGGAAAATTTTATTAAAAAAATAATATTTTCTTGTATAGAAAGTTTTATTTTTTATAGAAAAGTTATTAATTCTATTTTATTAAAAAGTTTATTTTTTATAAAACTTTTTAATAAAAATAAAGATTTTCAAAAATAAACCTTTCCTCTGCAGAGTTGATTTTTTTTTGTTTAACTTATAATACCAGGAAGAAGGATAATGAATTATTTCCATACATTTATCAAAGAAAATATATTGAATATACTGTATATAGATAATCCTTGACTTATGATGGTATTTGGTTTTAAGTTCCGCTGCCATAAGTTGGAACAGTCATAAATACCCAAAATTTATGGATTTCTCACTAGTAATGTTTACTAAGACACTATAGATTATCTTAATAAACATAAAGAGAAAAGACATAAAAAAAGAATGTTTTTTTTTATATATCTGACCATTGGGTTAGGGACTTGAACCTATGGAAATGCATTGAATAATCACAGAATTTACTGAATATCATCATTGCTATAAGTATGAATGATCATAAGTTGAAGACTACCTATATATAAACAATATGAATATTCTGCAGACAGTTTCAAAGAGAAAGTTGTGTTTATGAAATTCTGAAAACTTAACCACCATTATACAGGGTGTTCCTAAAGTCCACCGACAAGTTTCAGGGCAGGTTCTACTTATGAAAAATAAATAAAAAATGTTTAATGAACATATGGTCTAAATTGCACCATTTTTAAAAAATGTTTAATGAACATATGGTCTAAATTGCACCGTTTTCAAGTTATAACTCTTTAAATCTAGCCAATCACCATCGTGTACACAAAACATCATGACATGTCGCATTTCCAAAATGCATCGCTCGACTTCTTACTGCCCAGTAGTAAGTAGGAGAGCGACGCAATGCGACCTGTCTTGGCAACGCGACATGTCGTGATACTTTGTGTACTCGATGGTGATTGGCTAGCTTTAAAGGGTTATAACTCGAAAACGGTGCAATTTAGACCATATGTTCATTAAACATTTTTTATTTATTTTCATAAGTAGAACCTGCCCTGAAAGTTTGTTGGTGGACTTTAGGAACACCCTGTATAAGACAAAGAACTGGGAAAGATATGTCATGAGAAATCTTTAACTGTTTCGAAAGAATAATCACATGCATAGTATAGCTGTTATTCAATTGAATAACCTGCAAAAACTTCTCTTAATATTATATAATGCTTAATTATCTTCTAACAAATTTTTTGTGCTATTTCATTGAAGATCAAATTCCCAATAACAATAAGATATAGGATTAAAATATAAAATGACATTAAGATCACCTTCAATAAAATATCTTTATTAAACTTCACAAAAATTTACAACATACTCTTTTTGCAATAATACTTGAGTTTATTTAGTAATAGCTAGAAAATTTATTATATGATGGCAAAATAATTCTATTGAGGATGATAAATTTTAAAATGAAAATGTTCAGATTTTTAGAATATCCCAATTTATGAAGTTAATTCATCCAAAAAAATCCCCATAATAAAAAACTGTTCAAGTATAACAATGCTTAAATTTGATATATATGTATGAGTACATTAATAAACAGAATGGCCAAACAAAATTTATTAGCATACTTTAAACATAAATAAAAACATTTAAAGCCATAAATGATATTTTTGCAAAGTAGTAAATTGTTTAATGAAATTTGCATTCACATTTTATGGAAATTCAGCAAAAATAAAGAAACTGCTGCATCTGCATATCTCTGAAACTACATAAAGTGAAAATGAATGAATCACTATTATATTTGAACATATTTTGCATCCATATGTACTCATATATAAGCCAATTCCCAATTTCAGAGTTTAAAAATTGATAAAAATTTGAAACAATGTATAAGCTAACTCCCGACTTTCAAGCATTAAGACAATATGACACTTACAATACTCATATATAAGCCAATTCCCAATTTCAGAGTTTAAAAATTGATAAAAATTTGAAACCGTGTATAAGCTAACTCCCAACTTTCAAGCATTAAGACAATATGACACTTACGAGACATCTACAAGCACTTTAAGCAGGAAAAATACATAATTTATTATTAGATATTTAGTACATATACTAATAATAAATTGTGCATCTTTCCTGCTTAAAGTACTTGTAGATTCCTTGCATTTCTTATAGGCAACAGAATTTGATAGTTTATGAATATGACACTTATTGAAGTATATAGATAATTTTTTTTTATAATTTAAAATTTACTATTGGAATAAATAAGGCCACTCAAAGAACTTTCAGACTTATAACATTGAAATTCTGTGACACAATACTAAGGGAAAGCTAGATGAGAAGGATGTGATCGTGTCACATATCTAATTGCATTTCTATACAATACAATTTTTTTGAAGTGCTTATTTGGCAAAAAATATCAAAGAAATATTAAAAATTTCTATCATTTCTGAATTTCAACAAAAATATTTAATAAAATTTAAATGATATAAATTCAAAATTAAAATGTACAATGAAAATTTTGTTACAAATAATGAAAATAAAAAGCTGTGCAATTACTAGAATACAAATCTGATGCTCAAAATCAGCTGTAAAACAATCATTCCATATTTTATAAATAATCAAATATATCAGAAAATACAAACTATCAAACAGAAAGATCATTATATAGACTAATACATTTCCATTTAATATTAACTGATGATACATATCATAGTGGCCATCATGTTTATTCATTAAAAAAAAGATTAGTCTACACATTTCTGATTTAATTTGTGAAATGGCCAAGAACTTAATATTTTTGAATGTATTTAAATATGAATAATCAACCACATCCACCTATTTTAATAATAGAATTGAGAAGAAATAGGTATTTTTTTTTTATAAGTAAATATACCAGATTATATCACTATCATATATAAATCTTGAATTTATGTCCTCTTTGTGTTAACACAAAGAGGACATAAATTCAAGATTTATGTATTTTTCAATTATATTTAATCAGTATCTGATATTTAAATACCAAAAAAATATTAATATATTTATATATTTTTATATTCAGATATTTTTTACAAAAAATTGAAAGAATCAATAAGATAATGATTTTTGGTAGAAACAAATATCAAGGATAGCACAACTGGTGCAAATAGGGTGCAAAGGCACAATGGTAACATATTTCAATTAGGCCATGAATCTTAAACTGAAAAATTTTTCAAGTTTTTTGCCCTGTATATAAACCAACCCAAAATATATTTTGTAAAAAATTTTTTGGCTTTTACATGAATATATGTAATAATTTAAAAATAATGAAATATTAAATAAGATAAAAAATAATTTAATATGCAAATAAGATCATAAAAGTAATTAATTTTATTTTACAATTTTTTTGAAGTGCTTATTTGGCAAAAAATATCAAAGAAATATTAAAAATTTCTATAATTTCTGAATTTCAACAAAAATATTTAATAAAGTTTAAACGATATAAATTCAAAATTAAAATGTACAATGAAAATTTTGTTACAAATGATTTCAACAAAATATTATAAAAATATTGTATTTTCTCAATAACAATATATTGTATATTGTACAAATTGCAACATAAAAGTTCCATTGTTTATCAAAATGTCAAAACAATGTATAGATAATATGTATTTTATTTTATTTCTTTATAACAGTGCACAATGCCATTTTTACATATTCAGGAAATCTCTGATTTATGTAGATCTAACATACATAGATCCATAATTATATAAAGTTAATTTTAGTTAGAGCCATAGTCGCATTGCTAAGGCTGAGAAAGTTCCCTCCTTCCTACATCTATAGTTAGAGCCAGACCTGAACCAGATCCCCTCCTGAAAAAACTAGATGTGTGGGACTCTGAATTGAATCTGGATCCTCCAAGATGTTAAATGACTGCTTTACCACACAACTTACATATTTATTTTTTAATATTAAATCTTTGTGACCCACTAGTAGTGTTTAAAATATGCTTGAATAAACATATATTTTGACTTACATAAGGTTTCACTAAATGATCCATTTATAGGCAATCTTCAAGTTGTGTATTACATAGATAACACAACCATGTATATAAAAATATAATATGATACAATACAAAATTTGGTATACCGAAATTCAATTACTATTCTTTTCAATGAAAGAAATAGCCAACAATTTGAAGTTGGCTATTAAATAATAATGATAAACATTTTTTCTGAACTGGTGATATCTCTCAACATATTCAGCATAAATGTGTTAAGCATTAATGTTGAAATTATAAATGACTGAAACTGAATTAAGGAGAGAATAAGATGAAAGATAATATGTTATATTGTATTCAGTAGACTCTCAATTAACTGATCCTATGGGACTGGATTTTAAGCCAGATAAAAAAAATGACTGTTTTATTCAAAATACATGCAAAATATTATTTATAGATTGTAAATTAAATAATAATAAGTTGTATATAAATATTTCTTAAACATTACCATTTTTTTTTTATCTAAGTAAATATTTACTATTTGATATATCTTATCAGATTTTAAATGATTTGTTTCCTTCAAATAACTTTTTTCATTTTTATCTCTGCTCATAGTTTTTGGGTTCTCTGTTTCTTCATCTTCCATCATTTTTCTTTGACTAACTGATTTGCCAGTTGACCCCATCATGGTGCTGGCCAGTCTGTGATGGGCACTATAAGTGGCCGCTGCCAGATACAGAATATCCCATGAGGATATGGCAGCTTAATATAACTAACCTAACCTAACCTAACTGATATGATAATTTCATATGTAAGAAATCCAGTTCAGAAAAAATGTTTATTACTATTATTTATTTTTATTAATATTATGTAATATATGTAAAAATAGGATTATATAAATTATAAAAGAATTGTATAAAATAGCATATTATCTACATATTATTGACATTTAATAAGCAGTGAAAAGTTTAGGCTAAACTTTATACAATACAATATGTATTGTCATTGAGAAAATACAATATTTTTGTAATATTTTGTTGAAAACAGTAATAAAAAACCATTTTTATTATTGTTATTTGGAACCTTCTGCAGTAAAATGGTGTGATCACTAATACATCATAATATTGCATTTATAATTAATAAAAACCATTTTTTATTAATTATAAATGCAATATTATGATGCAGTAGTGATTACATCCATTTTACTGCAGAAGGTTCCAGATTTGAACCTAGCAAGCACACCAGAGAATGAGGAATCAAACACAAATCTTTCCTTATTTCTATATATATTCTATTATTTTTATTTACTGTTTATTTTATTTAGTTAATAGTAAAGATACTTACACTCATGACTTGATTTTTCAAAAATAACAGCAAACGATGAAATGGTCTTACTTTCAAGAATACATTTACTCCATTTGCATGTAGTGATATCATCCAATCTGCATAAAATCACTGTTGAATTGGGATCTCATAAGAGTTAAAGAATTTTCTCTTTTTGGTGGAATTGTAAATATTAGAATTATATTATTGAATTATAATAATTATAAAAAGGAATAACTTGATGACAGTAAATATTATGTGAACAGAAAAATAAAAATTGTTTTGTAAGATTTATATAAGAACAGTCTTGAATGGTAATTTCATACATGTTAAATATGCTTAACTTTTAGAATGAATTTAGTTGAAAACCATTCTTCAAATAGGAAAAAAATCCATTTAAACTGATCTCTGTGCTTTGTAATAAACTGGTAGAGCATTGATATTTATACTTTTAAATGTTCTTGGTTTGGTTGACTTTTCTATAATGAAAAGGGCAGTTTGTGATTCCCAGAAGCATTTGAATAAAGTGCCACATTGATTCACTGTTTTTTTTTAATTTGCTACATTACAAAAAACATCTGCTATTTGTTTATTTTGAAATAAATAGCAGATGTTTTGTTTGGTGCTGCTAGCATTTTTGCTGAAAGAAGCTTAAAATTTGTCTGTTGCATTCAAATTGTAGACTTGTTCAGCAGTAAGATTTTCTGTGTGTATATAGGAATCCTTTGAATAGTGTGATAATAAATCCTCGCAATACACCACATATATTAAAACCGCACCAATCAAACTAAAAAACCAACGAGAATAATTATAATGAATCCTGGAAAATATCAAAATTATAACAACTGATTTTATAGCAGAAATAATATGCCATCTAGCCACAGTGGTTTTTTAACACCATATTAAGTAAAGTTTCATTTCTGGATTGTGCTTAAAACAGTAGTTCATCTGTATAGAAGTTAATATTCTTATCTATTAATAATAATGAAAAATAAAAATTTTTTAACATTTATGTGATATTATTACTTTATCATCAGAGTTGCAGAGTCAGAGTTGGAAGTCAGAGGTGTTTGGGTGGAATCGGAGTTGGATTTTTAAACTGCCCAGAGATGGAGTCGGAGTCGGACCTTACAGATTTTAGGGAGTCAGAGTCAGATCATTTGCCGCCCGACTCTGCAATCCTGTTTATCATAATTTGCTTGATTTTTAAAGCCATGCTTTCATTTCTTTTTTGTAGTTGATTATATTTATAAATAATTTATATTATTTAAAATAATGTAATCTAATACTGTAATATCTTATATATAATAACCATTTGGATTGTTTTTGGCATATAGCCATCATGGGGTTACATGTAATCCCATGATGGCTATATGCCAAAAACTTTAGTTACAAGTTAATAAATTAATCTACACTGCAAAAAGTGCTTGCTGTATAGTGTTTTATTTGAATTTAAGTAGAAACAGTTTAAAGGTTTAATATGTCTGTAATCAGAAATGAATGAAAATTAAGTATTTTATAAGAAAACATCTTTAACTTTTCCATTATAGTAATGCTTTTATAAAAGGGAAAATGAAAAATGTAAATTGAACTAAACAACAATAATTGTAAATGTTTCTCATTCACAATTATATTTGCTTGATTTTAAAGGCCATATTTTCATTTATTTAGATAAATCATTGTTTAATCATATACTATAGATTTTATTGACCTTATTTTATTATGGTCAAATTTCCTTGTTGAGAATGAACTTCAGGTTTTGACATGGTCTATGGGAAATTAATTCTTGATTTATGAGTTCTTACTTAATGAGCTTGCTCAGGAACAAATTAGTAAAGGTGTAGAATATCTATATATGCATGGAGTTTCAGTTCCCAAAAATATTCCAGAATTTGTGAATGTGATCTTGCTTATGTTGCAGTATGATACTTTGGAATTCAAACATTAAAAAGTTTTAACTGTATTAATCCTATTGTGTTTAACTGTAGGTTTTTTATTTACATAGTCTTCACAAATATTCTAAGCTTCATTGTTAAGATACATTTTATAAAATTATTCATTCTCCCCAACTTTATCTGATATTTTGTAGGATTGAACTGATTTTTGATGAATTGTTTGTTGAAAAATATTTAAACTTTCTTCTTGTTTTATTCATTTGACTGATCTATTGGATTGTTTGGAAAGTAATTTTAGTTTTTTCCCACCATAGCAGGATTCAGGAGGGGTTATTATTATTATTATTATTATTATTATTATTATTATTATTATTATTATATAAATATTTTATTTAATTATATTGACCATTTTGGTCCAACACATGTTGCCATCTTTCTGATGGTAGCATGATTCCATGCTCATAGAATTTCATTGCTTGCAAAAAACTGAACCAAGTGATTTTTAATATGTTCATTTGAACTAAATGTTTTGTTGTCTAAAGCATTCTTTAAAGACTGGAATAAGTAATAATCAGATGGTGCCAGATATGATGGGCATGGTAGCATATCCCATCCAAGCTGTAACAGCTTCTGGTGAGTCATCAAACTTGTATAAAGTTTGGCATTGTCATGGTGAAACACTGTCTTTTCTGTTAATCAGTTCTGGCCTTTACTGTTTGATGGAATCACTCAGTTTGTCCTGTTGGTGGCAGTATACTTCCAAATTAATTGTGGAATTGTACAGAAGAAGCTCAAGAAAACAAATCCCTTGAAATCCACCAAACAAAGAGCATCATTTTTTCATGAATATTGGGTTTCGGAGTGCTTTGACCGATTTATTTCTTTTGCTCTATAATTACTTGCATTCAACAAGCTGGTTCATTTCTTCTGCTCCATGATCGCTTGCATTCAACTTTGTTAAAACAATCCATTTTTCATCAACAGTTATGATCTGCTTCAGAAAGGGATTATATTCTTCATGTTTGAGCAACAAATCGCAGATGTCGATTCAATGGAACAAATCTTTCTTTGAGAACATGTGGAACCCAGATATCAACATTTCAAACTAGTCGTGAACAGTTCATTTCAATAAATTCAATCTTGTAGCAATTTCTCATGTTGTTATTCAGCAATTTGCTTCAACCGATACCTTTATTTTGTCATCATCAGCTTCAACTAACTAGAACATGGTGCATCTTTAACATCAAAATTGTTAGAATGAATTTTTGCAATCCAGTTTTGGCACTGGCATTCTGTTAACGCATCTTCTTTCTATACGTCACCTAACTTTTTTCTTGCTTGAACAGCATTCTTACTTTTTCAGTAATAAAAAAGAAAAACAGTTCCAACATTTAAAAGTTCACACCACTTTAAATGGCCTGAGGGTATTTGCATTTTGTTTTTTGCAATTTTCTCCTAAATTTCAGTGAAATTTAAACAAAAATTGAACGATTGATATATATATATTGTAGTTTATTTTAATGGAATTAACCAATATTTTCCTATTATCTACAATATTTTTTAATTTTCAACATTTTATAACTCATTTTTCATAAAATGAAAAATTTAACTTTTCTTTGTTTAAAATAAATGAATGCATATTATATATATTTTAAAACTAAAAAAAAAGGAATGTTTTACATAAATTGTTATATAGGTACAAATATTCTCTAGTTTTATATCAAATAGTAATATATTATTTAAACTATAATAATTATTGAGTTCTGTGGTTTATTGTCTTATTTTTAAGTTTTAGAAAGCAATGTATTTTGGCTTATCAGAAATAATTAAAATTCAGATTAAATGTTAATTATTGATTTAACACACCTTTAAACTTTTCAAATTTTAAATCACTTATATTAAAAATAAATTATTTTATTTTAGAAGGAATTAATACTATATCCTAATAAAAATGGGTCCGTAGTTGATTTATTAGAAGAAGCAAGAAAACAAGTTGATTTAAGTGATTCAGGTTCTGGAAGATTAAGGTATTTTTCACTTAGTTTTTTTAACTTCTCACTTGCCAAAAAAAAAAATCATCATTGAATGCATATGTAATACTATTATTAAAATTAAGTCTATTTATATATAATTATTTTTTATTATTTGTTTGTTTTTATTTATGCCATATTTCTGAAAATTTCATAAATTACTTCATTGATGATTAAATTAATGAATATCATTTATTTTCTATATTTAAAAATATAATGGATTATGTATATCTAATAAAATTTGCGTAACCTAAAAAATTTCCTAAATTTCTAGATTATGCAATTTTTCCGATATGAATTTAGGAAATTTAGAGTGACCACTTGAATTGTTTGCAAAGAGTAGAAAAGGGAAAGCTAAATTTTTTACATTTAGTTTATGGAATTTTTAAAATTGTTATTTTTCAATCACTTGTGAATATTTTGTTTAAAGAGAAATATCCTTTCCACATATTAATTGTAAAAATTAATATTTGAGATGAAATATTAAAAAATTGAAAGAAGCAACATCAAATTTAACAGATTTTTCTATGTTAATTTATTTTGATAAAAATTGATAGTTTCATCAAAATATTACCATCTAGAGTTGTTTGGGATCAAATAAATTACAAATATAATAATTTTTAAAAATTCAAAATGATGGATCCAATATAGGTGTCTGAAATTCAATGCATTTTTGAATATAGTTCAGCTCTGTTAATAGATATAAAGCAACTGTTAAAAAAACAATTCAAATTTAATTTATTTATTTTTGCTGTTCCAATAAGAAGTTATTTTTCAAGAAAAATTGGCTGAAAATCAGTGAAAACAATTTTATAAATGTCTTGAAATTAATTGGTATAATTACAAAGTGAATGCATGAAAACAAATACTATTTGTTTTCATACCTGAGTATGTAATTGAGCCACTTCCTAGTTGCTATAACTGCCTAGTTTGCTCATTTCTGATAAAGATGATAAGTAAAGAAACCAACAGATATAATATTTTTGTAAATTAGAGTGTATATTACGTGGGCAATAGTGCACTGTAACAATAAAATTATATCTAGTCTGTTTTCAGCCATTGATAATTTTATAAGGCTTTTTCTATAGTGTGCGTCTCCATTCATGTGACATTTTAAAATAAAAGAGAGGTCAAATCAAGGGGCATTCATTCCAAAAAAATCGTACATTATCCACAAAGAAGAAAATAATATATAGCAAAGTTAATATTTTACATGATTTCAATAGAAAAAAGTCTTCATGAAACAATAATCAATATCTGCTTTTTCCTTCAGATGATCTGTCAAGATTCTTACATTAATAAGACTCTGTAAACATGAAATTCTAAATTGGATGTTGTACAGTATGTGTTATACTAAAATTATAAATATTTTAATGTAATATATTTAAACTTCCCAATGTGTTGTTCTAATAAAAAGTACAATATTTGAATGATTTAGCAATTTTCCAAGCTCATTATGTCAGCAATATTCTTGTGATGAACATAAAAATTAAATATTAGCATTAGCATCAGATATTCAAGTAAATGTTTGTAATCTTATATACTTCTAGAGAATATAACCTAGCTTTCACAGTAAATCATTAAAGTCTAAATATATGAGCTGGAGAGAATTATAATAGTTTATTGGAAAATGCCCTGAAGGGACAAAAAAAGATGAATATACTCAAGGAAGAAAAACATTAAAAAGAAATGTACAGGCATCAAAATGAAACATACATGACTCAAAATCAATTTTTAAAGCTAAGTATACTTTAACTTCTGAACTTGGAAAAAATCTCTTCACCAAAAAAGTATATTCCACAGCTGAGCAAGTAAAAGGCAAAAAGCAGCCAATTCTGATTAAGTCCCTACTTTCATTCAGTTCAATGAATTTATAAGTTCACGGTAAATCTGATGTATGAAATCTGGAATTAAACCTGGATCCTCCAAATTGTAAGTAATTTTATTGAGTGGTACAAGTAGACAAGCAGTTTGAGTTATAAAGCAGTTTCTATGAATATTATGAAATAACATTTTCATTGAATTTAAATGCTTTTATGTTTTCTTATTTTGTAATTATTGAAACATTGTTTACTATATCCTATCATTATATATATTGTATTTTGCTTAATGCTCATATTGAATTATTATAGTTAATAATTCTTTAACTTTCAAATAAATCTTCAAACAACTTCAACAGATAAGATATATCTGTTATGGTAAAAGTGATTAATTGGTGATTATGCATAATTGCCAGTTGTTATGTATAATCACTAATCATCTTGGTAAGCTTGAAAAATTTCAGTAAATTTCTCATTTTTACCAGCACTTTTACATAATTCCCATATGAGGTTGGTAAATTTGATATGCCAGAATTTCTCACTTTTGCTGGCAATTATGTATTATAATTCCCAAATGAATTTGGTAAGTTTGATAAATATCATTGAATATATTATTTTTAAAGCAATTTTTCATAATTTCCAAAAAATACAGTCAAAGCCAGTTATTAGGGAGTCGGATATAAGGGACAAACACGTCCGGTCCCAGCGAAAAACGTATGTTTTGTGTGTATTTTTTGGTGGATTTGGATATAATGGAAAATTTGGCTATAAGGGGGAGAATTTTTCATTTTTCTGTATTCTACCTTGTGATGACCTACTTTTCATCCTTCTTTACCTTGGCCGGCCATCAGTGTAATTTATTTGAAAATAATAAAAACATCATAAAAAGCCAATTTGTTGCTTTTTTTCTCTCTATTCCCGACTGCAAAATTTTTTGTCATTATTAATAATTTAAAAATTAATGAATACAAATTAAATTAAAATTGTAGTGTGAGGTCCGCAGGACCCACCATTTGTTCCCAAATAAATGAATTAATTCCTTTTGTAATAGTTACGAAAATTATGTTAATCAATTTTATTATTATTTCAATATTTGTATAATTCAATTTATAACATTTATTTGTAAAATTATTACTTTGTATAATTTTGTAACTTTGCATGTTTTTTATCAGTTGAAAGCAAAGGAAACACAGTTAGCTTCCTTTTTGATTCACTTTATCTAAACAGTCTGTTTGGCAACTGCCTGGACGAGGAAATGAAACAATAAATATGTCGGCCAACCAACAAGGAACTCTCCTTGCTAACGGCTAAGATTTCGATGTCAAAGTGATGTCATTATGTGACTCGGGAGCTCTCCCTTGTCAACAGATAAAAGGCAAGGGGAGAGGCAGAGTCGATGATGAGTCTTTTGGATTACCAATACCATTACTTGGCCGGAAAAAAGTCACCCTCTCTGAAGGAGTTCCACGTCCGACTCATCCATGTCCAGGTATGTAGCGCTAAAGGAGTGATACTTAAGTCAACCCGACTGCCGACTGCATAACTTACAAACCGTTTTGCTCGTTCGCCTAGTTTAACACAACTCTCGAACCATCAGTACGTTCACAAATCATCAAATTAGTTAAGAATTTTTTAGATTCAAATCAATTCCTTTGTTTTCTTTAACATTATAATTATTTTATTTCTTATTTGTTAATAAATGTTATTGTTTATGTTATATACATATATCTTGTCTGATTGGTGTCTTTCCTTCGACCTGGACCTCTGTGCCTCTTACTCACACTAGCCGATAAAGGCCGCTCGGACAAAAAACACGTTAATAAATAACTAATGCGACCATTAATAAACACGCTCGCCATCATTCTGACAATATTAAAGTATCTGCCGTCCACCGCTAGGACAATAAGTGCTGGAGACCACTTTAAACTCTACCCTGGTGTCAAGTATTGACCGCTGACCGTTGAACAACAGCGACGACAGCGCCACGTTGTGGCAGCCTCACAGTAGTTCTTCTGAAAAGACAAAATCTGCAGGTGGCACTGTATCCTAAAAATGGCACCACCTAATAATTTGTTATATAAATTCATAGAAGTTTTAGAGTTATATTCCAAGTTTGAGATTAAATGACAGGATTTCCGCTCATAAAATGAGCAGAAATTCTATCATTTAATGAGCGGATAATATCTAGTATTAATTATTTCCCATTTTATGCATACCACAAGATATAAGATCCATAACTGGTAATCAAATAATTTCACAACTCAAATAACCGATATTAAAACCAAAATAACAATCCTAGTTGAAAACTCTTCAATGTTTACTTTGCCCATCTGACGATGCATTGATTTGTTGCATGTTCAGATATGAGGACATTGGTTATAAGGGACAAAAAGTGTAGGTCTCCTCGATTCCCTTATATCTGGCTTCGACTATAATTTATAAATTTGATAAATATCATTTAATTTTCCATCTTTTATTGTTTTAATTAATAATTTAATTATAGGGTTACTGTTGTTTCACTTGTAAAACAGCTTCATAGCATTCATTCACATTTAACTTCAATTATCTCTAACCATTTCAGTACATTTTCAATGTTGTTTTCCACATCTTCCTGGCCAAATCCACGTCTCTTTTCAAAGGAGATGCTTTCCAGAGTCTTCTGGAGTCTTCTATGTTTAGGGGTAAATTGATAGCTCTTATATGATTTTTGTGGTAAGTTGTTGCAATACCATCCCAAATCGTCACACAACAAATTATATTTACTTACCACTTATACATCATGCTCAGTTCATTGGCCATTAAGTCATATTTCCTCATTTTTTCATTTTCAACTGTTGTTAATAAATCTTGATTTCTGATTCAAATCTCAATAAGCCATATAATCTTTCTTTTCTTTTTCTTTTTCATATACAAAAATATCAGGCCTATCATGTTCAAGTTTTTACAGGTGCTTTATCCGTGTATCAACTCTGATTTTTGATCTTCATTCGTGATATTTTTTGAACCGAGTGAGATCTTATTTTCATTGATCACTTAAAACCACACTTATTACATAAATGAAGATAAAAGCAGCGAACTACTACATTATGTCATCTGAGGTGATCGTGTCCCATCATTTATGATTGCCACCTCCGACCTAATTCTCAGCCGGAGGCGATGACCAAAAAAAAACATATACATACATACATACATACATACATACATACATACATACATACATACGTTTAATATTTTTTTTAATAAAAAAATCACATTCCAAAATTCCTACAAATAAAATACAATTCTAATGATCACAGAGTAGTTAGTTACTATCCACATTACATACATATTAATAAAAACACCTTAAGATTTTATGTATTTTTATGTACAAAATAATAACATATAAAACCAAGAAGAAAAATATACAATTTATATCAATTAACATATAATAAATAATTTGTTTATTTATATAGACTTTTCCATGTATATATTTGTCTGACATCACAGGTTTTACAAAATCAGCTTTTTTTTTTTTATGAATTCATAAAATTCTCATGTCGAAATTAAGTTTTGTGCATAATTCTGCCTTTAGTAGCTCAATCCGCATCCTGTTAAGGTTGTTTATCCAGGTATTTCCTATAATCGAAAAAATTCTTTCCACATATGCATTACTTATAGCCTATAAGCTTCTGATGACCAAACACAAGAGCCACATGCAAGTATGACCAACACAAAGAGTGGGGACAAATAATCAGTACTGTGCTTGCGCCAGTTGTGGACGAGGACCACCGACCATGCCAGCTATTCCGTACAAGATATGCGCTAGAGACCTCTAGTCCTTTACATGCTTTGCATACAAGTTCTGAATTTCTAATATACAGTATTATTTTTTATAATTACATGGGGGATTTTCTATACAACCCGGAGAAATAATACCTTAAACCTGGTGCCCAGATACAACTTGCTGAAACCCAGAGTCTCTGGGTCAAATCCGGAGAGGTGGCAGTCCTACCCATCATCCTATTGCATTTTGTTGTCAAATGATCCAAAACAGAGAGTTAAAATAAAGGTTATTGGACAACAATGCATTATTCATCAAATTTACCATCCTAGATTAGTGATTATGCATAATATCCAGTAAATTTGATTAATTAATCACACAATTTATCATATTTACCAGTACAAACTGGCAAGTATGCATAATCACTGGTAAATGTGATTAATTTGCAATATATGAAATAAATTTATCAAATATACTGAAATCGTTGGTAATTATACATAATAACTAATTTGATTAATTAATCACTTTTACCATAACATGTATATCTGTTTTAAATCATATCTTAGTTTTATAATAAATACAGCCAAACCCCAATAAGACCCCACCATCCGTTCGGCAATGATTTTGGCGGCTAATCGGGGTTGGTGATTTATTGAAAACGTGTAGTATAGAAATGAAAATGAACTCCAAATTTATTAAATTTAATAAAATACAGTACATTTACATTTAGCATTCAAACTTAACATTTATAAAAAACTGCATATTTTGCAGTATAGTATACATACCATACTATAGTATGTACAGTACTATATAGAAAACATGTCCATCTGCTATTCTGATTCTCTGAGTTCTTTGTAAAACACTATGTACACAGTTTATTGTACAGTATCCTTATTTGCTCAGTATGCAATAAATGATAGAAATGATCTGGTTCTTACCATCTTAAATTTTCTACAATCTAAGTGTGAACCAGGCTTAAAGAGACACTTCATTAACCGTTTAACTCTATCTCTCCCACTCACTGGTTACAAATGAATCCAGAGATCTTTTAATACTGCATATATAGTATTGATGAACTTTGGAATGTAAGTCACCTTATATGCTCCTGGCAGAATAACAAGGACAAATCCAATACCAAAAGGAATATTTGTCTAGATGTTTCTACTGGCATTACAATGTTCGGATGTTCTCCCGAAACATTGTATTGAGTTCGACCCCGCGCCTCCTCTCTACTGGTCTTCCGAATTGACTTAATCTTAATGTGTATGTCTATTTCATTGGCATCTAGCCATCTTAACACTGACTCAGACCAATGCTCCATTTGAACAACACTTTTATTAAATAGGAAAAAATTTTAACTTACAATACATTAATATTATGATAAACGAGTCTCGCCTGCACAAGAAAGAGTGAGTCCGTATCTTCAACATTGAAATTACTTATTTCAAAAGTAAAATTCAGTAAATCCAGACAAGTGATGAACGACGAACCACCAGTACCACGGACGACAAACCATACAACAGGACGAGACTCACAGCGCCTTCTTCTGGAGTACTTTTCAAGATGACTAAATTTACATTTTTCGCACATCATAACATAAAATTCCAAACTATTATCCTTCCAATTATTAACAAAATTACATAAATAAAATAACAATATTTTAAATGTACAAAAGTTCTTCTGTACCCGATAATTACAATCCATTTTAGCAGGAACGAACAGTCGAACGTATGACAGGATAGCCATCATGGCGGCGCACATCCATTCCCCCTTCACAGGTAAGTAACATATTATGGAAAATGTAATTTCTTGACGATTCCACACCAGCCCCACAATCCAAAACCTCACAGCATATGGCGGATGGCATCTTATCGGGATTTACCTATTTCATTAGCATAGGGAAGATCCGTTCCACCAAATTTTCTTGGCAGTCAGGGAGGGTGATGGCTTAACGAGGGTCTTATCGGGGTTTGACTGTATATCTTCAGATATGTTTCATTACAGTATTTATTTTTGAATAATTAAGTATAAATATTTTATAAAAAAAGTTTTAATCACAGAACTGTAAAACTTAAACTTTATCATGTTTACACATCATGTGTAAACATGATGTGTAAACATGATTACACATTGTGACATCATGTTTACACATCATGTGTAAACATGATGTCACAATTTGCATGACTACCTCTCTTCCTATATCATTTTTTATCACAAATCTATTATCCCATTCTTCCCCTAACAGCATGATGTAGTTTATGGATGCTTCTTTATAAGAAGCATAAAAAAATAATAAAATATTAAATTCAAGTAATTTAATAAAAAAATAATAGAAATGTATATAAAGATGGGAAAGGAAATACTTAAAAAATATTTCATTAATATATATATTCATGTGATGCAGAGGTCTCCAAACTTTTGAGTCATGACCTCTTCCTGAAATCCTATATACTTTATTCCAACTATTCCAATACTACTACCAATCCTATATCCTATTTCCAACTATTTAATAAAAATTAGAATATTATTTATTTCTTATTATCCTATACGAATCCTATACTTAGAATATTTTATTAAATATTCAAGTATAGTATCTGAATTTAAGCATAATAGAGGATGTATTTGTTTATTTATATCAAAAAATATAGGAAAAATTTAATGACACTCTAAATGGGTTTAATTTGATATAGGTCATTCCATATTAAATCAGCAGATTTTAAAAATTGTTTCAGGTTGACCACCTTCAATTTTGTTTAAATTTTTACTGAATGTTTCTGGAGGTCTTAAAAGAGGTCCTGCAAAATTTTAGCTTCATCCGACATATATTCATAACACTAGGGGTCCTTAAATGAAAGATGGTTTTTCAGTGCAGATAAATTTGCTAAGTTTTTACCAAGTTTGATGCTTTATTATTCTGCCAATGAACATCATTTGCATTTTGGAATTTGGTATTCTGGGTCAACTTTTGGCACAGTATTCAAAAATGACAATACCAAATACTAGAGTGCAGTATATTTTCTGGAATTTTACCCCCGAACTTGCTAATAAATTTTGTTGTGACAATTTTAAGTCCATTTTCAATAACCATTTGCTAAATGGAAAAGGTGTTGCATGCTTTGATATTTGGGCAACATATAGCCAACTAGGCTGATTGAGCAGTCTAGAAGTATCAACCCCATTGCATTCTTAGTTTTTGTGTTATTATTTAAGAAATTTGCCTCGGAATTCCTGAAACACTAAATATGGTCATTTTTAGAGGCCAATATCATCCTGAAGGACACTTCCAATTTTATTTCTAATAACACCACTGGAAAGAGCAGATCTTGTTCTTTACAAATCTATGTTTTTTATCTTTGGATAGTACACTTCAGTCTGTAAGTCTTGCTTTAAAGATAACAATTTTAGTTGTGTGTGACAAGTACCTGTTTGTCTTCCAGCACACAGGCTGGTTCAGAGACCATAGCTGTTGCAAGTTAACATGCCTGCACCTGTTAAGAGCAGGGTTTCAGAGACAGAGTTGGGAGTTGGAATTTTAAACTGCCCAGAGTCGGAAGTTGGACTCCGATCTTACAAATTTTAGGAAGTCTGAGTCGGATCTTTTTAATAGGTGGAGTCTGAGTTGGATCATTTGGCATCTGATTCTGCAGAGCATCAGAATTGGAGCTTTTTGGGTGGGGTTGGAATCATTTTTAAACTGTTGGGAGTCAGAGTCAAATTTTTTTTAAAGGTGGAGAATTTTAAGAGTTCTTACTTAACATGCCAAACTTCACAAACAAATTGGATTGTAAAATTGGAAGCTTATTGTCTACAGTATATAATAATTAATAATAAACAAGTTATAAAAAATAAAAGTTCTCTGACATTTAATATTTAGATCTATGTGAATATGATTGTATGCCTATATAGTTCTATAATTGTGTGCATGCGTGTATGTGTGCATGTACACAATGTAGTTGCATGTGTGTGTGTGGCACATACAACTACATAATGAAAATATTAACATTCAGTACTGAATTTTAATTTAATATTTTATTTTTATATGCTTTGTATAAGAAAACATCCATAAACTACATCATACTTTTAGGAAGGGGATGGTATAAAAAGATTTGTGATGAATAATGACATAGAGAGGTAGTTGTGTGAATTGTGACATCACATTGTAAAGATTTAGTTTTACAGTTCTTAGAATACTTATTCTAAAAAACATTTAGTAACCCAGTTGTTTAAATTGAAATATAAATAATTAGGCCAACTATGGCTTTTAAAGCTTCTACCGTTTAAGAGATTCCTTGACACAAACACAAATATATAGTTCATAAAAAGAGAAAATACAATATATATGATTTTATTTAACCATTACAAATAAATAGTTATTTATTTTCATTCATTTTTGTTAAAAAAAAATTGTCTTTTGTTTTATTATATTAGTTTAATTGATATTACAGTAATATCATTTATTTGAAAAATCTGTTATTTTTAATAATTAATAAAAATATTTGTATTATACTTTTATATAGTATTTTATATTGATTCTTTGATGAGCATAAAAACCTGTTAAAACTAAATTTTATTTGGTGGGGAAACTTCTTAAAGATTATAGCTTATACTCCGTCTCAACCTCAACTGATAGTGACGTCAGAAAAGACGTCATTAACCGGCGAAGTGCTAAAAATGCTAAAAATGTATTACTCCGCTGCCGGCGTTGGCCATGTCGTCTGATCGGTCAGCTGTGGATGTTCTTTTCACATTTATATCTATATTTATATTTTATATAATTTACAATAATTCATTGCTTGAATAATAGAAAAATAAACACAACCATAATTATCTGTTTTTAATTTTTTTTTATTCAATTTGCTATTAAAGCAAAATTCTCAGTTTCAGGAATATTTTTAAGTTATACTTAACTATTATATATACAGTATGATAAACGATTTGGCTCCCTTTATCAAAATATATAGCCCTAAAAAGGGCTGTTTTATTGTTTGAAATTGTTCCGAACGTTTACAGCAAATTTTCGACATCAGATAAATCCGTGTCAGATTCAGTTGACTCGGCAGTATTAATTATCACGGGTGGTACATCTTCATCAAGTAGGCCGTCAAGAATCCAAAATTTCTCTTCTATTTTCTTAACATAGTCAATGCAATCGCTCCACGATTTAGGTGTAATAGTGTTAATTGCTTCCTCTAAAAGTATTTTCACGTCTGACAATTTCCAGGTAGTGTTTCGACGTGCCACATAGCCTTTCATTTGACTCCATATAAGCTCGATTGGGTTTAGTTCACAATGATAAGGAGGAAGCCGCAGTACGGTATGACCAGCTTCGGCCGCTAATTTATCGATGCGATAGCTATTAAATCTGCTCCTTTGATTGTTAACAATTTCCATTAATTCCGATTTTAACATATCTGGCTGCCAATCAATACATTTTGCATTCAACCAGGCTTGTATATCTGACTTTGTCCATGACTTGGTAGGGAGTTTTTCTTCCTTAACCGAATGATACGGCGCATTATCTAAAACTATAACGCTATTAGGATTTAATTTAGGAAGAAACTCTTTAAACCACTTTTCGAAATAGTCACCATTCATTTCTTCGTGGTAATCGATCGTCTTTTTTGATTTAAATACACGACCAACACCATTCACAAAACCATTAATGCTTCCAGCATGTAAAATAATCAGACGCTCGCCTGCTCCACTTGGATTTTTTACACCTGTCGAAAGACCCTTCATAAATGCATCTCGAGTAGATTGTATAGTTTTATCTTGCCAAACATTATTTAAACACTGACTAGCGTTACACCAGGTCTCATCCAAATAGTAAATAGATCTATTTTCTCTACGAAATGATCTGATTTTTCGAAGATATTTATGCCGCCATGAAATAATGTCATCACGTTCTATTAGTAGGGAATTACGAGCTCGTTTTTCAAACCTAAATCCGAGATCACGGAGTAAACGATGTATTGTGGCTCGTGATATCGTCGGCAAACTGTCGTCGTTATTTACATCGGTTAGCAACTGTTTTAAAGTTGGACATTCGTTACAAAAAAAGTAATCATGTACCTTTCTACGGATTGCAGTCTTTTCAAAATCGTCGTATTTGGTTAAACGATCAGTTATTCCAATTTGAGAATGCGATTTCTTCGGCGTTGACAGTTTTCCTTTTATCTTCAATTCCCTCCTTGCTCTGAAGATCGACGCTACAGAAACACCAGTTAGATCTGCTACCATATCCGTTATGACAGTAATTGGTTTATCTGGATTTTGCTCTAATAATTTGCTGTAAACGTTCAGAACAATTTGTTTACTTTGACTATGAAGACACTTTCCTCTCACGTTATTTCTCGCGTTCGAACAAGAAGCCATTTTAGCAAATACGGTAATCTCGTTAACAGACGATCGCTAGATCTATATTTCTATCCGGTGATTGTCACCAGTACATTACTGAAATTATTTACAACTATAAAAAAGTATTAAAAACTACGTACTTGATTTGAAATTAAAACCTATTGTAAAGAAAATAATTCTGCGATTTATTTTTGAAGCGGATAGTTACAACCGAAGATCGCGTGACGTCACTATCAGTTGAGAGTGAGACGGAGTATAGTACTACCACCATTGATGACTAACTGACAGATAAAATTTTGCTAAGGTCATATAAGTACCAACTATGGGATGCCTGGTATATAAAATTTTTCATTTTAGTGTCATTGTTTATTTGTTTGTTTCAAATATGATTTCACATTTGCCATTCATTAATTATCATATTACTTTTGTATTCTACATAATTCTCTGCTTCTTATAATATGTTTACAAACATACCATAATTTTTTAGAGAGAAATGAGCTTTAAAAACATTGACTGCATGTTATAGCTAGATGGCGCTTGCAGAAAATGGCGACTCTACTTGTCATGCCTGCTCCAAAAAGTTTTTACTTAACGAGGATTTATTATTTTGTTCTGTAAACAGAACTCATATTTTTCATCCCGTCTGTGTTAAAATTCCTACGCATGTATTTAGAAAAATGTCAAAAACCAATAGAGAGTCTTGGAAATGTGCAGATTGTGCTATCTCTCAACCTGTGAATCATGAAGATATTGTTCATATTTCTAGTGAGTCTATTAACAACCTTACTCTACAGGATGATTTGAAACTGTTACATGACATGTTGGAACTGGTACTAAAGGTAAATAGCGA